>JADHKP010000067.1:24696-47359 GCA_019925385.1 Raffaelea deltoideospora | reverse complement strand
CCCCCCGCGCCCCCCTCCCCCCCCCGCCCCCCCGCCCCCCCCCCCCCCCCCCCCCCCCCCCCCCGGCCCCCCATGGCTAAATACTTGGGTTGTGTCTGATATGTGATCAGAATCAGCTCGCATGAGTCCATGCATGAGTCCATAGTCCGGAGTCTGCTAGCCCAAAGCTGTGTTTGCATTGTATGATTTCTATTCAGTGCTCGAGTACGAGGTAGGGGTAAGCGGACAATTGTCTCGCCAGTTCGGCCCCCCCCCTCCCCAAAAAGAAGCTACACACCGCTGTTTCGCTTTCATCCGGCTTTCGATGAGTAGTCTCGCTTCGACGGGCCGTTTGAATTTTTAGTTCTCCAATCTGCTCACAAAGGGAGGAGACGGTTGGGCAACTCCGCCCCATACCGCCATACTTTGGGCTTTCCTACGACGTCTAAAACGATCATTGGCGGTAATGGCGAGGAACGGTCAGGAACAAATTGCGGAATATGATAAGTTTGGAAATGAAACGTAGGCGGTGAACTGAAAAAAAAAAGAAGGCGTATCTTCTCTCCCCTCTCCCCCTCGCCTGCCCTTTTCTTCTCTCGGCCCTGGAAAGTCTGTAGGATCTTTCAGAAATATGGAGGGTATCTTTCTGTAACCCTGGGCTTTTTGTGTTATAAAATACTTCCCTCTTTATTTTGGTGCTTCTGTTGAGTCTGTTGAGTCTGTTGAGTCTGTTGAGTCTGTTGAGTCTTTTTGATCGTCACATTGCGTCCGAAACGGGCCGGACTCGTCGTATTTGGAGGCTTTTTTGGCGGGAGGGGGAGGGATTTTCTATAGAGCTGGGGGCTATGAGGGAAGAGACAGCCCAGTATCTTTTACTAAAAACCTTTGTGCCGTGGCCAACGGTGAGAATTGTGCTGTTTCTTTGGAATCATCAAATGTCGAAGAGCAATCCGACGACGACGGCACACACGACCCGTCACCAACTATATTGCCGCTGACAAACGACCACACCACACAGCGGCCTTCTATTGCGTGGCCGGACGACGATGCAAATAAAATAAAATAAAAAATAAAAAAACAGTCGTTTTGAGGTCTTTTCGGCCGGCTCTGAAATGGTCCAAATGCCATGATAAAAACGCACTCGTTAACATATAAGCACGTCAGAAGCGTGATGATATGATTCGATATGGTTTTGCCTTGTTTTCTGTTTGCCTTTCCTTTCAGAATTCACGCACAGTTGAGTGGGCCAAGCTGCATGCTGTGCCGTAATACCAAGAAAAAGGATGCAGCCGGGATGCGAAAAGGGGACGGGACCACGCATTGTAAATACGCCGTATGATATCATCTCCCGAACGAAAAAGGGACTGAGGAAAGAAACAAGGACATTCTTGGCGTCAACGGCCCAACGGCCCAACCTCACAACTGGCTTTGATATCCTCTCTTCCTTTGTCTGTCCAAACCCCTCAGCCATGGCCGATCTCTTTGCTCGTGGGCCACAGTCATCGAACTTTTTTTCTTTTTTTCTTTCCTTATTTTCATATTTTTTCTATTTCTACGTTTCCTTGCTTTTTCTCGAGAGGAGTGTGTAAGGTTTTGTTGTTTCCGCGGCTCCTTGCATCGTCGGAGCAGACATCCGTCTCTGGCTACCTGGCCAAACTCTGGCATTGCTCAATTTTTCCTGTCTGTTGCAATACACTACACTGGTGGTTTGCCATCTCGCATTTCATGCTCGTTGCCTCTCATTTTTCATTTTTCTCTTTTTCGATTCCCGCCGTGTTTCGATGTAGGCTTGACCCCGCTGCCCCACCACAGTTACCCCCCTAGGCAGGCGCAGGTGGCAACTGCACGGAGTAAACACCCTCCGTAACGCCGGACCTGTTTTCGGACTTTTGGGTCTCTTTTTGGTAGCAAAATGTCGTAATAATACAGAAACAAAGCCTAAAAAAACCCGTCCCAAATTCCACGTTGAAACAAAGAACAGGTGACAAAAGCCACAGAAAACGGCAAAAAAAAACGACGCGCAGCAACTTGTTCAGCGCCATCGTCCGAGCTGCATTAGCCCGGTATCTGCAACGGTAACTCCCCGTCAAGAGAAGCGGACACAGCCTTGGTCTCGGGGCAGCTCTATTCCGCTTGGTCTACGGCTTCCTGCCGACCCACACAAGCAAAGCTGCGAGCGGCCTGATTCCGCCTGGGACTCACATGGCTGGTGGCAAGAGAGGAGGCGGCGGTGGTGGAGGTGACGGCGGAGGCAGCAAGAAGGCGCAGGGCCAGGCACGCAAAGCCGAGGCAGCTGCGCAGAAAGCGGCGGCGGAAGAAGCTCAACGCGAGGCGGCAGAGGCTGCAGGATGGCAGAAGGGAGCCAAGAGCTCGGCAAAGAAGTGAGTTTTGGCAGGGGCGATCTGCGGATGTGTGGATTTTCGGACCTGCTCATCTGCAGACTGCGGACTGCGAAGCTCGATCCCCCCGGGCCTCGGGCCTCGTATTACTACTACTTGTACTTGTTCATTTGCTAACCTTCGTGTCTCTCTCTCTTCTAGGGAAGCGGAAGCGGCAAAGAAAGCGGAGCAGGCCCGCAAGAAGGCCGAGCGCGACGCTCTGCTGGCCGAGGAAGAAAAGAGCCTTCCCAGCCGGGCGTCGGCGTCCAAGAATGCAAAGACGGCGGCGAAGAAGGCGGCGCCGGCGCGGCGTCTGGACTTGTCGCAGCTGGGCGGCGACGACGACGACAACAGCGGCAGCAGCAAAAAGCTGGCGCCCATTGCGGCCTCGGGCCTCGACAATGCGCTCGACGCGCTGTCGCTCGACAGTCCTGCCGGCAGCGGCGTTGCCGTCGACCGCCACCCGGAGCGGCGCTTCAAAGCCGCCTTTGCCGTCTTTGAAGAGCGCCGACTGCGCGAGATGGAGGCCGACGGCTCGGCCCAGGGCCTGCGCCTCAACCAGCGCAAGGACCGCATCCGCAAAGAGTTTGAAAAGAGCCCGGAGAACCCCTTCAACCAGGTCGTCGTGAGCTACGACGCCTCCAAGACCGACTTGGCCCAGATACGGGAGCAGGAAAAGGCCAAGATCGAGCAGCGCCTGCGTGCAGGATAAACGACAGAGGAGAAGAAAGAATGAGAAGCGCCTGCGTGCGGAATAAACGACAAAGGGGGACAAAAGCCCGCATCTGCGCTCCCGTATAACCATACTTTTCAATGTAGTCGTCTCCCTTGATTAGAGGTTACATTTTTTGGAGGGGGCTTTTTTGCTATCTTAAAAGACGGTGGTCATTATATATTACTGTTCAATCTCTCTAGGAAGAGAGCTCTTTTTTACGTTTTCTCTGCCGGCCAGATGGCTTTTGCTGTCAGAAACTTGTCCCAAGTTCCGAGCGCGATGAAACTTGTGAATGAATGTCAAGACACAGGCCAAGGCTGCACCCAGCCAATTACCCCGCGGCGGCCGTTGGCAGAATGTCATCAGAGCTTTCGCTCACCGCCTTCCTATTATAACTAGCTTTTTGGTCCTGTCTGATCGTCCTCCTGCAGTGTCTAAGAGTACGTCCAGCCGACGATTTTCCTTGATATTCTAATTTTGACTTTTGTTACGGAACTTCTCAGCGCTTCTTCTTCTTCTTCTTCTTTTTTTTTTTTTTATTTCTTTGTACTTGATCTTCTTTTCGGGAAAATGTCTTTATAACATGGCCTCCAAGTTAATTGCGCTGCCGTCGCTTCGGCGACAGCATCTGCTGGCAGAGTTGTATGTCTTTTCCTTGTTCTTTCGTGACAGAAGTGGTTGCGTGTGGGGGATTGTTTTGTCTCTCTTCGTGTTTCTGTTTTTTTGTCTGACACAAAGGCCAGTTCTGGTCTGAAGCATGCCTGCCCGGAAGGCGTTTACATGACCTTGACCCCCGGAGACCCGACATTGTGGTCCGGCGTCATCTTTGTGAGAAAGGGTGAGCAAGACAAAGAGCGGGCGAACACGAGAAACCGCGAAAACGAAGGGAAGCGAGACAGAGTGTTAACAGAAGAAACGCGCACAGGCCCCTATGCCTCTGCCATTCTGCACTTTCAGATATCCTTTCCCGATACGTATCCCAGCCTGCCGCCGCTCGTCACCTTTTCGACCGACATGTTCCACCCGCTCATCACGCCGCTCACCAACTACATGTACACAACCGACATCCAGGACAACGGAACCGTCAGCGCCACCGACGACGAGCGGCTGCCTCCGGGCGGCTTCAGCTTGCGCCACGGGTTTCCCGCGTGGTTTGGCCGCGGTGGTCGTAGCGGCAGCCGCAGCAACAACCGGCAGGCTGGCAAGCAGCAGCAGCAGCAGCAGCAACAGCAGCAGCAGCAGCAACATCATGAAAGCGGTTCATTACCGCAGACGCCACCTCGAGCAACAGGGCCGAGTGCGGTCAGCGCCCAGAGCACGCCCGAGTCCAGCACCGCTTCGCCGCGTGGGCTGCCGTCTCGCGGGCGACGCCCCGGCAGCGACGCAGGCGACGGCAGTGGTGATACAAGCATTCCTCCGTACATGCAGACACACCCAGAGCACCCAGCAACGGAGCCCGACGGGTCGACATACGATGTCCTGTGCTATATTCTGAGTACGTTCGACAGCGAAGACGTCCTTGATGCCATCCCGCTCGAAGCGGCCGGAAACCCAGGCGCCTGGCACGCCTGGCGCGCCTATCGACAGCAGCAGCAGCAGCAGCAGCAGCAGCAGCAGAAAAAAGAGAAGCCGGGGCCGGGTGTTGCCGGCGGGCTTACAGGCAAGGAGGAAGGACAGTCTGAAGTCGTCCGGAGACCTGGCGAATGGAACTGGGAAGGCGTCTGGGAGGAGCGAGTCAAGAAGGGCATTAGCACAAGTCTCTCCGATGCGGTTCTCTATGGCAGTGCAGGCGCAGCCGACGATGTGGTGAGTGTCTCCCTCTGTCTCTCTCAAAGAGCTGTTCTTTTGCTCCTGTTTTATTCCTTTTCTTCTCTTTCCCATCCTCCATTGTTTCCGTGGTTCCTCCTGGAGGCCAAGCTGCTAACCTCCGTCGCCGTCTGGGCAGATCCGCTTCCTTAAAATGGAAGAAAATGAGATTGCCGTGATAAAGGACAATTTGAAGCGTACGCTGGGAGTCTCGCCTGTATGAAGAAGTTTTTGACTTTTTCCTGCACCGCGGGTTGACTCTATTAGCCTCTAGCTTTCTGTCGTAGACTACGGTGGATAGGGCACAGGAGGCCTATCATAGGCTCGCACTTTCCCTTTCTGGTTGCTGTCCACACCTGTCGTGGCCCGATGCAGCATCGCTCTTTCTCTGCTTGAGTTCAACAGGCGTAAAGGAGACATAAACAACAAAACACTTTCTCCATCTCGACTTGACTTGTTTTCTTTTATCTCATGGCATTGTTTTTGTGACTTGGCGAGCTTTATTTTATGTTTTCTTTTTTTTTCCCTGTTCTCTTCTGCTTCAGGGTTTCTTGTGCGTGGATTGCTCTGATTCTAGGCTTGTTTAATTTCTTTGGTAGTCGTTTTAATCAAAACATCCATCGAGAAAACATCGCACTCATCGACTCCAGGCTGAAAAAAAAATTGTAAGGGAAAATTGCCCAAACAATGGATTGTGAGAATGAACAGCCCCAGCCGCTGCACATTGCCAAGCGACCCTTCAGCTCTACTCGCAGTTCGACGACGAGCAGCCACACTGCCAACAGCATCCACATCCATGAAGGCGGTTATGACTCTCTCAGGCGATGGAGCGCTGGCACCAATGGGAGCATGGGCAGCGCCCGCAGTGCCGCTGTGCCAGACCAACCACTGGCTATACCCAAGCGGCGAAAAACGCTGCTTGCGGGTCATCATGGCAGCCGATTCAGCTCCTCGGCCACGGCTGCAGCCTACGCTGCTTCTCGGAGGGCACACAATGCCACCGACAATTTTGGGCGGGAGGGGGATGACGAAGACGTGGATCTCGACGATTCGCGGCCCATTGGCGGCATGTCCAATAATGGCATGCACGGCAACGACTCTGATAATCATCTGATGGGGCCGCGTTTCGATGCAATGCGTGCCCGGTATCTTCAGGATGCTCGACTCCTCGAGGACGGCTATGGACACGAGCGGGCTAGAGAACTTGAGCAGGCTAGGACAGCATTGCCTGCGATGCGTCAGATCTCACCTGGATATGATTACCATGGCTTATGCGCAACCGGAGACGGCCAGGGCGATGGATACGGCAGCAGCGGCAGCGGCAGCAGCAAAAGAAGAGTATCGCGGTCGTCTGTGCCAACAGACTGGTCTGTCTGTCTTGAAACAGCAGTGCAAGTAGACAGGACAAGAGATGTACGCGAAAGAGCAGACCGGTACACGCAGCAGACTTACAACTCACAAGGCACAGACGATTCTTCTTTTGGTGGGCTATTACCTTCGGCCCAATTTGCAGACGACGATGCGATGCCATATCCACCGCCGTGGCCTTCGTCTGATGCCAAACTGCCTCGCCGCAGAGAAATCACAGCACCTAGCTCAGCTGCTGTGCCTCATCCACCGCCCCAAATGTTTGACATTCCCGCATTCGACGATGCTGCCGCCGAGGCTGGCTTTATCAATCATTCTCAAATATACGAACAACCTCCATCAGCAACCGCAGCTGCACCTTTGGCGCCGTCCATGCAGGGCGTCCGTCCATACAAGCGGTCGGCAACAGCTGCTCCATATAGCGGTGCTGGCCAAGGGGCTCAGGCACGACGACTAGCACCGACCCGGCACCACATGCCTGGCGACGGACATAGCGGCTGCTTTCACCCATACCCAGACCACTACCCACGACATAAGGCAAGTTTCGACAACATGCCGCCTGTTGAGACAGCTTCAGGTCCCGCTGCTGAGCCGCCGGATCCTCGAATACTAGTGCCTGTTGTCTCCATCACGCCAGAGCGCCGATCGGTGGAAGGCGCCGTGAATTCTTTCTGGGTGGCTGTCGAGGTAACCGCACGCATTGCGCAACCGCTGGATACCATGACGTCTCGCGAACAGTCAGAGGATTCTGGCTTGCTTGAGGGTCAGTGCAAATGCAGGACGGAGATCGAGATGGGCCCTTGTTTGCCTTTTTTTTCCTTTTTTCTTTTTTCTTTTTTTTTCGTTTGATATTGTGCAGATATCTCACCCCTTTTTGTGGCTTGAATTTTTAGGCAATCCATATCGATACGGATACATCTCAGACATGAACATTGATATTCTGCCTGCCAGTCAGAGCGAGATTGTCCAAGTCATCGGCAAGAGCCCGAGTCTCATGTTTGTTGCTCCTAATTTTCGTTTTACCGTTTCTGGCACACAAAGTCCTGCAGCGCCTTATACCTTATGCTAACGAGTCCGGCTGGTTTAGAACGCTTCTTCCTGGATCCCGGCGTCTCATAGTAGCGCAAGTTTGCCTGGATACGAGACGGGCCACACCGACGTGCGCTTCCGCCAACTTTCGATCACTTCCTCACAGACAGCGGTCTGATCGACTCCTGGAAGACCTGGAGCGCCAGCTCGGAGCGACGTCGCAGGAATACCTCAAAGTAGAGCTTACATATACACATTCCGGCTTTCCCAAGCGTGACATTGGACGTGATGTTCTGGGACGTGGCAGCCGTTGTGTGTCGGTGCGAACGACAGTTGTCACCGAAGCGACAGCAGTTATTATGCAACAGAACTCGACGTCGTTTTGGTCACCGTCTCCAACGCCAGCAGTGAACCCTTTGACCGAGATTGTGGCCAAGTACTGGGGCCCGGCGGCAGCATTGGAGATGGCGCAGCGGATTGCCGAGTCGAACGAAGTCAGGATGCGGCGCAGAACAGCACTATCCCCCAAACCGAAGGCGGCAAAAACAGCCAACGTCTCGGCAGACTGTCGGGGAAGCCCTGCTTCAGAAGGGGATGAAGACTGCGAGGAGGTCACGCCGAAGGCGGCGTCCCACGAACAGGTCACGCCGACAAAACAACAGCATATGCCACAGCCGTCAAAGGGACGTGCTGAACCAGGAGAGCCGCCGAAGAAGAGAAAAGAGCACGGACAGCAGAAGAAAAGCACCTCGGAAAGTAAGTCGCCCCTAAGCTCGACGTCGGCGTCAGCAGCGCTACCACGCAATATTTGGGGCGAGCTTCGGCGTGTCACCTCCAACACAGGAAGGCGACTGTCGATAAGCCAGCATAAGCCACATGCGCAACCACAGCATCCGCAGCCGGAGTCGCAGCCGCAGTCGCAGCCAAAATCAAGAACCGAATTGCGGTCTGAGTCTCGGCCTGAGTCGCGGTCTGAGTCGCGTTCTGAGTTGCAGGCAGAGCCCCAATCAGAGCCACAGCGGCTGCCCTCGTTGTCGATCAATACACAACGGGCAGCAAGCTCGACATCTGCCAGTTGCTTCGTTCCGCGGCACAAAAATGCGAAGGCGCAGGCAGAACAGATAAAGAGGGTCAGCCCAAGCACAGCCATCAGCTACGCAACCAGACCAATGGGGTTGGACACGACGAACCTGCAGGGCCTGACGTACAGCCTTTCAGAGCTGAACCTGGAGAGCGAGAACTGGCATGCGGGGCGGCCATTGTATGGTGGAGGGGGAAAGAGGAGCAGCAGTCGCTGCAGCAGCACGGCAAGCAAGAAGTCTGGCAAGTGGTCTTGGACAGGATGGTTTTCGTGAGATGCAGCCGCTGTTATTGTTTGGTCTACTCGCGCGCAGACGGATATATGTTTAGCACGGAAGGCTTATTATTATCTGTGCTGATTGTTCTGTTTTTTGGACGTTATACAGATTTGGCATTCTCAGATCGTGCCAGAGAGTTCAGTATGACATTATTCAGTTGTGCAGCAGGTTAATATTTTACTCTTTTTTTTTTTTATTAGAACTCGCAAGTTTCGTTTGCAAGCAGCTAGAGAAGTCAAGTTTCTGTCCTCGCCTTTGTGAGAGGATTGCCCTCGGCGTCAAACTCTGCCCATTGAAAAAAGGAGCAGCCTTTCTCGCCCGGGATGTAGGAGACATGGCACATCCAAAAGTAGCGGCCGTAGTTCTCCCGCTTTTTCTGGACAACACGCAGAACGGCGGCGACGCCACAGCGACAGCGGGGAGAGAGGCTGGGATGGAACGACGGGCGGTAGTGGCGGTAGGTGATGTTGATGCGCTTGTTGCCGGCGATGGGGTGTGGATCGATGGATGCTGCGGGCGAGACGCAGTGTTTCCACTGTTCCTGCATCTCGGCGTGCATCACCAGCAGCGAGTTGTGTGGCAGGTGGATGCTGATCTGGCCTGCGGCATCGGCGTCGGCGTTGGCGGCTGCGTTGTGGTCGATGCCTTCGCCCCCCTCGCCTCCCTCGCCTCCCTCGCCCTCCCCGCGGCCTGCTGCACGGGGAAAGACTCGTCGGACGCGGAACTGACGGGCGACGCCGAGCGACAGCGACCCGATGATGGGGCGCGGGCCCAGGTAGGTCAGCTGGTCGCTGTGCCAGCCCACGCTCTGCTGGCCGCCGCTGTAGCAGTTGACAAAGGCGGCGTTGGGCTGCCAGGCGGCCGGGTCGTTTTGGTAGCGCAGCCGGTGGCCGCCGGGGTAGTGTGTGGCGATGCGCTGCCGCTCGGCCTGCTGGACGGCCGCCTGCACCAGCGGCCGCACGCGGGTGAGCTGCGGCGGCAGAGGGCGGACGGTCTCGACGAGGCCGTTGTACAGGTACTGGGGAGAGCGCGAAGAGGAGGGGGAGGGGGACAAAACGGGAGGAGGAGAAAAGGACGAAGACGAGGAAGGTGGGGGAGGAGAAGACAAAGAAGACGAGGAAACAGGAGGAGGAAGAGACGAGGACGACAAAGGGGCCTCTTTCGGCATCAGATCGGCCCGCTCCATAAACAAGCCCGAGGTGTGGGGGCTGGTCACGACCTGGTCAAACAGCTGAAACTGCCGTGGCGGCCGGAACGTCGCGGCCTCAGCCAGCATCTCGCGCAGCAGCGCATTGGCCAGGTCGGCCGGCAGAAAGTTGTGCACGAGCGTGCATGGCGTGTGGGCGGCGACGTCGACGGGGTCGAAGAGAAAAAGAGTGCGGCCGCGCTTTGACAAGAGCTGTGGCGGAGGCGGCGGCGGTGGCAGTCGGGGGATGGAGGAGGAGTGTTGTGGAGGCGGCTGGGGAGGCGGTCGTGAAAGATGTGGCGGCCAAGACGGCCGAGGCGGCTCTGGAGATTTGTTGTCTGGCTCCTGCTGGTTCTGGTGGTTCTGCTGGTTCTGGTTCTGCTGGCCCAAATGGTCCAACTGGTTCTGCTTCTTCAACGGAGATGTCGTAAACGCTCGCATTGACCGTTGCAGTCCGGCGGCGTTGCCGTTGCCGTTGCCGCTGGCAGATGAAGAACAGCCATTGCCGCCCAGCGACCGCTGCTGCCGCCTTTTCCGAGCAGCTGCCGACAGCAGCAGTGACTGCCGATTCTGCAGCAGATCTTCGGCCGCCGCCGCCACAGATCCGTTGTGGGCAAGCAAAACATCCAGCAGCACGTCTGGACCGATGGGGATGCCGTCGCTGCCGCTGCCGCTGCTGCCATTGTCGTTGTCTGGCAAGAGCGAGGCCAGCAGGGCCAGCTTGACCTCTGTCGGCTCGTCGCTGTCGCCGTCTGCATCGCCTGGGCGGCTTCTTTCTCGGCCTTGCAAGACCGGCTGCTCGAGTTGCTCATCTCGCAAGGGCAGAGAGAGAGATGGCGTCCGCTTTCGCTTCTTGACTGTCACGAAGGCGTCCATGCTTCTTCACGAAGAAGAAAGACACGAAAGAAAAAGAAAATCAACGTTCTCACTCTGAATGGCCTCCAAGAACAGCTGCACGTTTCAGCATCGCCATCTCGCATGCTCCGCTCATCACACGCATGATGGAGTTCTGCCAACAACCTCAGTTCCAGAGCAACAAAGGCTTACGCTTGCTCTTTCTTCCCTTTGTTTTCTCCGCAGTGAATTTGCGGAGGTAAAGACTCGTTCATCGTTCTTCGTATTACTCGTTCAGCCCCGCTTACGAGTACGAGTATCCATAGGTCCCGAGCGAACACGAATCGCAGAGCTGACGCGAAAGCACGTGATCTAATTAAATGCGCAAAAAAGGGAAACTGCTTGATTCGCGCCGGGCCGCGCTTTCCCATTTGGCAGAGCTCCATACTCGTAATGATTGGCCTATGACATTGGGCGAAAAAAAAAGGAAAGACTGGGAACACAATACTTTTTTCTTTCTCTTCACTTCTCCCCCCTTTTCTTCTTTTTCATTATCTCTGCACATGCAGTCTTTTGTTTTGCAGTCTCCCAGTGAGAAAAAAAAAAGGCACAACAGGGCGAAGGGCGGGAAATGAGCATGTTTGGGGGCAGCCGCAAAAGGCGGACGCGTACGGACGAAGAAATCAATGACAACGACAATGGCGCAACAGCTGTCGATGGCGAGACGGCAGCGCTGGTCATGACGCCAAGCAAGAAGCCTCGGCTAACAAAGGGATACAAAGTCAATGGCGACGCCAGCAGTGTGAGCGGCATCAGCGGTGCCAACGGCGCCAGCAACGCCAGCAGCAGCATCGACAATGCCAGCAGCGTCAACAACCTCAACCACATCAATGGTGTCAATGGTGTCAATGGAGAGGAAAAGGGACACACGCCACACCGCCGTCCGCTGGTTCAGTCCTCTGCCAACACACCCAAGACGCCGAGAACCATTCACTCGGTCACTTCTGCTATTTCGGGCGCGCTGGGCTATGGACTGGGAGCTCGGAAAAGGGAGAATGGCAGCCTGGGCCATGCCGGGATGCTGAACGGCAATGCGCTGTCGACGGATGGCGTCGATGGTGATGACGATGGTGGCGATGACGGCGAGGGCCGCGGCGACGACGGCACTGACGATGCGGACGATGCCGAGCTTCTTGAAACTCCTACGGCCCGCCGGACAGCGCCCCGGCAGCCGCAGGACGGCGGCGCGACTGCGGCAGCCAGCACCGACGCCCCGAATACGCCTACGCCCACAGGTCGGAAGAGGCGAGATCCGCTGGGCAACCTGGCCATTGACGGCACAGACCGCCTGAAGAGCGGGCTGGACATGAGCCTCTCTCGGCGGGACCGGGTGCGGACCACGCCCAAGAAGTACCTCGAAGACGCTGTTGGCTCTCCCCGAGGCGGCGGAAAGACGGGCGGCTACAAGAAGAGCTCGACACCCGTAGCCAAGACGACCACGCCCAGACCCGGCGGCAGCAGCACGGCGATGGCTGCGCTGGCCAAGGCAGCAGCTACAACACCGCAGAGCACGAGCAAGAGCAAGAGCAAGCCCACCGCCCACGAGAGCGGTGGCCGCGAGAAAAGACCAACGCCACGGCAGCCTCGGCGGCCAAAGGAATCAAAAGAGCCAAAGGAGCCAAAGCGAAAGTCAACTGGCGTGGCCACGACGACGGCGGGCCACGACGACGACCGGATGGAAATCGACGAACAGGAGGGCCATGGAGCTGTGGAGAACACCGCAGACACTACAGACGCTGCGGCTGTTGGCGTGCCTGGTGTGCCCGACGGCGACGACGACGACGATGACGATGACATGGCTTACGACGAGGACGACGACGAGGTCTGCGCGCTTTGCAACAAGCCGCATTCGGAGCCGCCGAACGAGATTCTCTTCTGCGACCGCTGCGACCTGGCCGTTCACCAGCAGTGCTACAACGTGCCCGTCATTCCTGAAGGCGACTGGTATTGTCTCAACTGCCAGCCGGCCGCTCGACGAGCAGCTGCAGCGGCGGCAGCGGCGGCGGCAGCAGCAACAGCAGCAACAGCAGCAACAGCAAAAGCAACAGCAACAGCAACACCAAAAGCAGCAGCAGCAGAACCACTGGCCGCGAGGTTCGCAGCGGATCCAGAGCTGGATGTGGATGTGGAAGAGACAGAGGCAGCAGACACTGTTGGGACGCGCAGCCTCGCGCCAGACATTGCCAACTTTGCAGTCCACCTGCGCGCGCAGCAGCGACGGGTGCTGGACCGCTGCACCGGCCGTCGGCGCGTGCGGCTGCGTGGGCAGGACGACGCCTGCGAGACGGCGCACCGGCTCGTCGAGCAGACGGTGGCGGCCGGAGAGGGCAATTCGATGCTTGTGATTGGAGCGCGCGGCAGCGGCAAAACAGCAGTGAGTGTTTTTTTTTTGGTTATTCTGATTCTGGTTCTCGGCGACTGCGGCTCTCGTCTCATTTGCCCCATCATGCACACAATCTGACCACTCCGCAGATGGTCGAGACAATCTTGGAAGACCTGGCTGCCAAGCACGCAGGAGAATTTCACGTTGTTCGACTTAACGGATTCATCCACACCGACGACAGGCTTGCTCTGCGAGAAATTTGGCGCCAGCTCGGCAAGGAAATGGCCGTGGACGATGATGTGGTGGGCAAGGTGAGCAAAGAAGAGAGGAGGGGGAGCTGTGAAGCTGAGGAAAGAAAAGACTGGAGATATGGAGAGACGAAAACTGTCCAGGTTCATACTTCTGACGTGCCTTTACATGCCGGCTAACAACATGCCAGACTAACAACTATGCCGACACAATGGCGTCCCTGCTGGCGCTGCTGTCGCATCCAACCGAGATTCTCGGCAATGGAGACTCGTCCATGGGCGGCGGCAGCAGCAGGGTCAACGTCACGTCAGCGTCGGTCGTCTTTGTGCTGGACGAGTTCGACCTTTTTGCCACGCACGCGCGCCAGACGCTGCTCTACAATCTGTTTGACATTGCGCAGGCACGCAAGGCCCCCATTGCCGTGCTGGGCCTGACGACGCGCATCGACGTGGTTGAGAGTCTGGAGAAGCGGGTCAAGAGCCGGTTCAGTCACCGTTATGTCTACCTGTCTCTGCCGCGCACTCTGGCCGAATTCTGGGATGTGTGCAAGCAGGGCCTGATGGGCGACGACGGCGACGACGGCGACGACGATGCCAACACCAAGAACGATACCGACGACAAAGCCGCGGTCGACACGAGTCCGGAAAGGACCGGCCTCTCGGCAAGGAGTCTGCCGGGCTACGCAGAGTTCCGGCAGTGGTGGAAGCGGATGGTTGAGGTATGGTTTCTGCACGAGAAAGGGAGCTGCCGGCGGCCTTCCGCGCATAGATGCTAACGATCGGCAGAATCTCCGAGAGGAGCCGGCTTTCCGGGACCAGCTGCACTTCCACTTCTACCATAGCAAGTCGGTGGCTGCGTTTTGGACAGCGTGCGTCATGCCGGTGGCGCTCATGTCGCCGACGCTGCCGCTCTTGCAGATGCCGCCCGTCGGCAGTGCGGACGGCGTCGGCAGTGGGCGCGCGAGCGGCGGCAAGAGCGGGGACTCGGAGCCCGACGGCCGGAGGGCCGTTGGACGGCCCAAGATGGGCCTGCATGGCCATAACGCGTCCAGCAGCGCCCGAGGCGCGGCGGGCGTGCTGGCCTTGGATGCGCCCGACTCCAAACTGCACCTGCTGGCGTCCTTGTCGGAGCTGGAGCTGGCGCTGCTGATTGCGGCGGCCCGGCTGGACATTGTCCTCAGCACCGACACGGTCAACTTTGCCATGGCCTACGACGAGTACGTCTCTCTGATGGGCAAGCAGCGCGTGCAGGCCGCCTCGGTTGCCTCACTCGCCTCTTCGGTTGCCGCTGCGGCCGCCTCGCCGACAACGACGCCCCGAAAGACCGGCGCGCAAGCCGCCTCCCTGACGGCTGCCCCTGCCACTCCGGGCGGCGGTTTCACCGTCGTGGGCGGAGGAGCCCGCGTGTGGGGCCGCGGCGTGGCTGCCCGCGCGTGGGAGCGTCTGGCGGCGCTGGGCTTGCTGGTCCCGGCCAGGGTTGGCGGCCGATCGGCCGGCGGCGGAGGTGGCGCTGGCGCTGGCGGCGGCGCTGGCGGCGGAGGCGCAGGCCCGGCAGGCGGAGTCCTGGAGGCCAGAAGCATGTGGCGGACGGAAGTGGTCCTGGAGGAGATTCCGGCTGCGCCAGGCGTGAAACTCGGCGCTATGATGGCCCGATGGTGCAAAGAGATCTGAGGGCAGAGGAATGGGGGAGAGAGAGGTTGGGGGTGTGCAAGGAAGAAGGCAAAGAGCCTGTGAAAATATGCAATGAGGCCGAATACGACAACAAACGCAACAAACGCATAGATGCATAAGTTGGGATCACTGCGTATGGAGTAATATTACTTATGGAAAGCGCGGTGCATTAGGTGAGCAGACAAAACTCCAAAGCGGCCATTTTTAGAGGTCTGCTTTCAGGGACGGACCTTTGCTTCTAAGCTGGAAAGAAGAATCCTTTGATGGCCTTGCCCCATCTCTGATTCCATAGCCGCTTTGTAGCTTGTCGGACTTTTGCTATCCGAGTGGTGGAGTTTGTTCTTTTTTCGGGGACTGGCTCGATCTGTGTGTGGCTCAGCCGCTTTTTTTCAGGTGTTGTGTTCTAATAATAAATATACGACGTACAAGTATTATTACCCCCCGTAATAAATGTTACCAAATTTGTCAAGTGTGCGAGTACCAAGCAATAATACGGAGTACATGAAACTGCCAATACACAAGCCACCAGCTGTTTTCTTCGTCTGCATGCGCCAGTTTTATTACGCAGTCATCAGCGCTTGCGCCCGGGCGGCTTTGCTGGGGCGCTGGGGAAAAGAGGCTGGCAGTTTGTTTCATGGAGCGAGTCTCGGCCTGGAGCGTCGCTCGCTATGAACGCTCCTGCTTCTTTCGGGTCTCGTTGGGCCCCGAACAAATCAAGTGATGCGTGACGGGGAAAGATAACCTCTTTGCCTAATTGCGCCTTCCTTCTTTTATAGCATGTGCAATGCCACCTGCCGTGCCCCCTCTTCTCTTGGATCGATCGTTCTTGCCTCTCGAGCGGCGGCCAACCCAACAGTCACTCCAACGCACCTGACTTGTGACTTCCTTTGTCCTCTTGGTCTTTGAAAGGCTTCCCCCTCGCCGTTTCTTCTCTTTTCGTCATTTATTGTCTCTTCACCTCTTTTTCTGTCTTTCTTTTTTTCACGTTCTCATCAACATCAACCGTCCTGTGTTTTTTTTTCGGTTTCCTTTACCCATCCCCCCTCCTCCACGACCAAAAGCTTCCCTTCCGATTTACTACGACCCCGCCATGTCGAAGCGAACCGTCTTCACGACCGTCACGCCGCTCCCGGCCGCCACCAGCCGAAAGGCCGTCTTGGAGTTTCTGCACGACTATGAAGCCATGATTGATCTCAACCCTCTCGTCATCGAGCGCCATCGCATTCCGGCCCCGGCCAAGGCCGATGCCGACGAGGCTGCCTGCGTCTGGTACCAGCTCACCGATGCCGTCAACATGCCCTGGTCGTCCTCGGCCCCGTCTGGGGGAAGCTCTGCGGCGAGCTCAGCGAACTCAGCGAGCTCGGCGGGCTCGGCCGGCTCGGCCGGCTCGGCGCTTCCTGCTGCGTCCAGCGGCCGCGGTGGCGGCAGCGAAAAGCAGCAGAGCAAGTCGGGCAATGTCTCGTACACGTGTGTGTTTAACCGCCTGCCCGACGGGCTGCAGACCCACTGCCGCGCTCCGCTGGGCGTCGACATCCGCGAGCGCTGGACCGTCGGCGGCACGCTGCCAGGCGAGGCCCGCCAGCCCGTCGAGCTTGGCCTGCATGCTCTGGGCGCGCCGGCGGCCGGGCTGTATCTGCGAGAGGACGTGGATCTGCGCTGCAACCGGCTCATGACCGGCTTCGTGAAGAAAACACTGAAAAAGGCCCACGGCGTGTTGGCCGACCGGCTGGCCCAGCTGGCTTCGTCGGCCAGCCACGACGGCCACGACAACCTCGACAGCCCCAGCAAGGCCGACAGAAACTCCACTTCTGCCGGCGGCGCTGCAGAGGCAAACGAGTCAAACGAGACAGACGAGACCGGCAAGCAACAGCCGACACAAAAACCGCCTGCACCCCTCTCCCTCTTCACCCCGAATCAGCCTCTGTCAAACCGGCCGAGAAGCCCTGCACTTCTCTCTCTGTATCCCCATCACTACCAACAGCAGTACCAGCAGCAAGTTCAGCAGCAGCAGCAGCAGCAAGATCTCCAAAAATCACCGCTAAAGAGCCCGGCTCTTCTTTCTTCGCATGCACAGTCGAGATATCACCTCGATCACCATGCTGCTTTGCACCCCCACCGTCACCCCCACTCCCACTCTCACTCCCATTCCTACTCTCACTCCTACACCCAGAGCCATCACCTGCCATCGACACAGTCCGCTAGCAAGCAGTCTGCGAATTATGCGGCACAGCCGGCGCAAATGCGGACGACGCCTCCGGTGCCTCAACAACCCTTACTCTCGCCACCCAAGCAATATCAGCCATTCAGGCAAAGTCATGATCCATTTTC
Organism: Raffaelea deltoideospora; assembly: GCA_019925385.1. NCBI lineage: Eukaryota > Fungi > Ascomycota > Sordariomycetes > Ophiostomatales > Ophiostomataceae > Raffaelea > Raffaelea deltoideospora. The sequence continues at coordinate 30,076 of JADHKP010000067.1, read as the reverse complement.
CAGCAGTCACAACCAGCACACCAACCATGCCAACCACACCGACGACACAGTCCACAGCAGCCGTGGCCATAGTGAACACCAGCAAGCAGCAGAGCGCTCTTTTTCTGAAAATTTTGTCTCTACAAAGTCACAGAGCCCCTTCCCGGCCAAACCCGACTCTCGCTCTGAGCCTCGCCTGGACACGCAACGCATAGTCCAGCACGACGATTGTGGAATGGAGGAGGAACAAGGAACGTCTCCGTCATCCGTCTATGACACTCTGGAGGCCAAAACATACTCGTACTCCCCGGACGGCGACAACAACCACAATTCCAACAGCCAAACACCCAGCCATCGCAACCGCAACAACAACAACAGCTTTGACAGCAGCAAGAGCAATGGCAGCAACAACAGCTGCAGCGGCCACAGCGGCCACAGCGGCCACAGCAGGTCCAGCACCCCAACACCGCCACTGCCACTGACACCGCTCTCGGCGCCCACATCTTTGCCGTCTTTGTATCCGAGCCCGCTGAATATTGCCCACAAAGAGCTTCCCAACGCTCCACCATCACTGCCACCGAAAAAACGGTTGCCATCTCCACCCCATTCCAAGCCTACGATGTCACCCCTGCCATCGCTGCCACCATCGACGGAATATCCAACCATGAACCCCTACGTCGACGACGACGGCCATGTCTGGTCACCCCACCCGCAAACAGAGCATGTGGCAAACCCTATATTTGTTGAACTGCCTGGTTCGGAAGTGCTTATACCCATGTTGCTGGACATGGGCGTAGGTAATGCTGACGGCCGTCATCGTTATGCGACTCCCAATGGTGGAGGATGTGAGCCGGTATGGAAACGATCGCGATGAACAGACAGGAACAGGTCCAAATCTGTCCACCAAAGCCCCACTTAACGACTAAACCTTTACAATTTTGTTTTTGTTTTTGTTTTCTGTTTTTTTTCTGTTTTGTTCATTTTTTTCTTATCTTGGATTTGTTTGATTTTTCCAAGACGCTTTTCTTTCACACTTTTAGCGTCGGCGTACAAGCGAGGGCATTGTTTGGAAATCCATAAAGTCGGCGTTTTGTTTTCTTGTTTAGTCGCAGTTGACCCACACAAAGCCATAGCAAATATCAATATGAAGCATTCTACGCTGCCGACGTATTGTCAATTGAAGCTCTCCAGGAGAGAGTCACGGCGCAAATGTTATAAACAAAGTTCTATTGGATTTTTTTTCCTATCGGCTATTATCGCTGTTTTCGCTTATCTGCTTCCCATGTCTCCCGAAAATTGCTCTTGAATTTTCTGATGTCCTCTCCTGCCTCTACCATGGTGATGATGTATGAATTCCCCTTCCGATTCAGTCTCATGTTTGGTTCCCGGGCCAGATCCACCTTTCTTCTTTCGCAACCAACTCCAAGGCCAAAATCACGCTCCCGTCCCTCCTCTGATACTCGATTGCTCTCGACAAGAAAGAAACGCCTAGATTTGCAGATCGAATTGTCTGGGGCGGCTCTCAAAAGCAGAAATTGCAAAGTCGTGTTTGCCCTCTCTGCTGTCCTTCAGACTGGAGAATATCGACCGCCGCTTCATAATGCCGCCTGCTTTCCATTCTTTTGATTTCTTCCTCGCCGGCATTCCCAGCCTTTTCCATCCGTTTCCCATTCCTCCTTCCTTCTATGCGAAAAGAAACCGCAACGGACGCCAAGGTGTGTTTGAAAGTTTCTAAAAAAAGAGACGACGTAAAACCGGGGAAAAAAAAAGAGGACGATACTTTTCTCGGAAAGCAAAGCAAAGAAAAGGTCCAAGAGTAGAGACGGGAAGACCGCAGCCTAAAACCGCCCGAGAAAACAGGGAAAGGTATTGAGAAAAGAAAAAAAAAATTGAGGTATAGCAGTAAAAACTTCCTTCGAGGCGTTACTTTGTAAGAAACGAGATTGGGGGATATATAAATGAAAATGAAAAAAAGGCCGTTATATGCAGTTGGTGGAAACCCGATTAGGGAAAACATAACCGAAGAAGCTTAGACATGATATATGTATCCGCTCAAGCACAAACGTAGACAACCAAACTTGAAAGAAAATAATCCGTGCCTTTTAAAAAACGATTCAAGCTGAGCACCCAGCACGCAAACCCGACTAGACTGAGTCTGTTTGTGATTTCAAGCGTCACGATGGGGCTAAAGAGAAAAAAAGTCGATAAGGCGTGTCGAAAAACAATAGTTCAACAAGTCACCCATCTTTGACCAATGGGGCGGCAAGGTTTTGGAAAGTGATGCGTAAATCGAGGGACGGAAGCGGGGACAGTCGACCGTTTTTTTCGCTCTGTCGCGACTCATTATTTGCGATTTGACTGACTCTGGCTGCGTTCTGGCCCCCGATTCGAGCCAACCACAATCGAATCGAAATCATAGTTCCGAAGCGTGGTTTCGTACTTGGGGTGACGCAAGAATTTGGGTACCGAATCCTATTGGTGTCAGTCAAGGACACACACACACACACACACAAAAACGGAAAATAAAAACTCACGCTAGCCATCAGCTTGAAGACTGCAGTTTGGGCATGTTCAAAAAGCGACGTGACTTCATGCAGAGTCTCGATCATGGCGCTATCTTGGCCAACGGCTTTAGTCATGCGCGTGGCCAGGTTGCTGCGAAGCTGGTGCTCAATGTTGAGCTCGCATGGTGATCCAGGGGCCAAAAACGCGTTGTAGATGCCATATGCCTGGGCCATGATCTCCTTGATGCCGTCCATCGACGACGCTCCTGGGTTTTGTTGCGTCATGCGAATGGCCTGGCGGCAGTTGCGCACAAAGTCGTCGACGTCGAGGAAAAAGGAAAGGTTTTCTTCGCAGTGTGTCTCGCGCAGGTATTCGCGGAAGAGCAGCCGCAGTGCCGGATCGTTCAGAATCTTGTCTAGACGCTGCGTGTTGGAGTCGCGGGCAATGCCCGGGCGAGGTGCCGGGCCGGTGCTGTCGCTCTCCGACGACCGCCCTCGCGACGACAAGCCGTTGATCAGGTCTTTGCCCTTGGCGGAGAGCTGGTAGATGGCGGCTTTGGTTGGCTGGAAAAGATGTACGCCCGGCAGTTGGCCTTGGAAGGAGCGATCTGGTTGGATGCAGTCGACGAGGCCATGCTCTACAAAGAGCGAAGCAAGCTCGTTGGCTTCTCGCCGGTCGACAGTCGTGCAGCAGTCCATTAGCCAGTCAGCCGCAGCCTTTCCAGTAAAGGTGTCTCGATAAGTCTTCCCGCCAACCTTGCGCTCACTGGCCATCTTAACGCCGGTGAGGCCGTCGCGGTAGTCGCTGAGAGAGTCGGCATCCGCAGCGTTGACGCTATTCTTGATGTTTAGGCCGTTGACGCCAATGAAGCGGCGGAAAATGACCTCGACGGTGCTGCGTCCATTGACAATCTTGTCGGTCTGACTGTCGCGCTCGAGGATGACCAGCTGCGAGGTGGCGTGGCCAATAAGCTCCGCCACCTGTTTCTGCTGGATGCCGTTGCGGGCGCAGAAGCGGTCCAAAATGCAAATGCCCTTGGGCGTGAGCTGCCACACCGAGCCCTTCAGGGTGTACACCTGCTGGTATCGGCCGTCTGCAGATTCAATAAAACGGGCTTCCAAAAAGCGCTGACATATGGAGCGGGCCATGTCCTTGGCCATGGAGAACGTGGTGGTGGTCGTGGTTGTGACAATGCGGGACGGGTCTTTGGGGTCGGGCATCCGGTTGGACTGAGAGAACTTGAGGGACCCGAGGTTGTTGATGGCATCCTCGGACAGAAAGGTGTGCTCAACCTTGGTCAAGCGCACGCGATGTGCTGATAGTGGAAGCAGACTGACGATCAGAGTGGAAAAGAGGTCCTTAAAATCCTATCAGGTGCATGTGTTAATGGCCGGCCTCTACAAAAAAAAAAAAAAACTTTCCAGCCCATCCGGCCTCGCCCCTCCGATGAAGCATGCACGCATTCGTTGGTTGTTTAGCATGTGCACGATAAGCCAATGATAAAAGCATACCTTTGTAAATGGCCGATCGTCATCGGTCATCCGCAACAAGCGAGACGATGTCTGATGCATCTTGTCTTCGATTCGCGGAATGACAGTGGGACGAGGGTGGTTTGGGTTGGTGAGATTATATGGCGTGGAGTAGAACTTAGCGGACTGTTCCGAAGACTTTTGCTGTGGCGGCTCCTGTTGCAGCTGTGACTCTCGTCGGGAAGTTGGCTGCTGTTGCTTTAACGCCTGGGTGCTGGCGGGAGGCAATGTAGCAGGGTCGCTGGAGGGCGGCGGGGCGGGATTACAGCTGCTGGAGCGATTGCTCGACCGATTGCCGGATAGGTTGCTGGACAGGTTGCTGGACTGAGTACTGGACTGAGAGCGGTCCGCCAAGGAAGGTGTCGTGCCGGTGGATGCATGCAACGACGGCGAAAGAGAGTCGATGCTGACGGACAGGCGGCTTGCCGACTGGCGCGGACGGATTTTCTGCTCAGCACTGGCAAAAGCGTTCTGAGTGCGGTCAATGGCAGCGACAGCGAGGGCCAGAAGGGTGCCAGACCGCGAGCCTTTGACCGATGACGCAGCCGCAGTCGTCGGAATGGCTGTCTTCAAAGTTGCCTGGCCAGGTGTTTGGGCTGGCACTGCTGTTGAGGCTTCTGCCGGAACTGCTGATCTCGCTGACACAGGCAATACCTGGCTCGTCGCCAAAGCGCTGCTGTCGGAAGACGAAGTCTTGGAGGTAGAACTGGTTGTGGTGGAAGCTCCCTCAGTCGATGGCGTGGCCGTGGCTTGTGGTAGAGAAGACAGGCGAAATTTGGACACAAAGCTTTTGCGCGGCTCGCTCTCGAGAGGAGAAAAGTCGGCAGAAGACGTCGCGGCAGCAACAGAAGCAAGAGGGTCAGAAATGGACGTTGGACGGGACGAGTGGGAAACAGCAGCCATCTAACGGGCAAAGGAGCGCAAGAGGGTGTTAGTAGATAAGGGGGAAAAGGTGTGGAAAAGGATGAGAGAGACAAAGCATGAAATGTAAAGGGAAAAAAAAAAGCGACCCAAAGAACGAAAAAAGAACAAAAGAGTAAGCGCGTGGAAGGAAAGGAGTGCCTGGCGCGAGAAGGGGAGAAAGGGGGTGGAACGGGTGTGACCGTAACGACAAGAAATGAGAATAAGAGAGAAAAAAGTAATGAAAACTGCTAGCTATAAGACGGACAAACAGAGGGGTGAGATTTCCTAAGAACAAAAGTCCGGAAAGGGGGTGGAAGGAGGCGCCCGGGGGGAGGGGGGGGGGGGGGGGGGGGTGTATATTAAAGAGAAGATTGGGAAACGAAAAAGAATATTGGCAAAAAAAACCAAAATTGAAGATGAAGTTAAAACAAAAACGCCCCCAAACCGGCCTATGAAAGCGGCCC
>JADHKP010000067.1:0-24686 GCA_019925385.1 Raffaelea deltoideospora | reverse complement strand
CCCGGCCCCCCCCCCGCCCCCGCCGGCCCCCCCCCCCCCCCCCCCCCCCGCCCCCCGGCCGCCCCCCCCCCCCCCCCCCCCCCGCCCCCCCCCCCCCCCCCCCCCCCCCCGGGTATATGAAAGAGAAGATGTGGAAACGAGAAAGAAGATTGGCAAAAAAAAGCAAAAGTGAAGATGAAGTTAAAAGAAAAACGCCACCTAAGCGGCCTATGATAGCGGACCGGGCGTCAGGGTGAGGCGCAATAGAACAGGGGGGGCGAGGAATGCCTTACAGGAAAAGAAAAGTGAGAGAAGGCGGAAGACAAAGAGAAGATGACAAGATTGAGGTTGCGGTTGTGGGATAGCGATTGGGAAAGAAGTAGGGTAAGAAAAAGACAAGGGAGGGGGGGGGGGGAGGGAAGAAAGTGGAACAGAGATACAGAGACAAAGAAAAGAGAAGAGATACGATGTAATAATACGGAGTAAAAGAGAAAGAGAGGGAAAGGCAATAAAACGGGGTGACGGTGAGAGAGAAAGGGCAAAGTGAAAAGGCGCGAGAAACAAGACAGGTGAGAGTACGGAGTACGAGAGAGTAATAATACAAAGTAATAGATCGTTCCTCCCCTCCTTGTTCATACGGCAAAGAGCATTGTGGAAGGAGTGGAGAAGGGCAGAGAAAGAGAGTGAGGAAGTGAGGGAAGGAGCAACTCTGCAACTCTGCAGCACCTGCCATTTATTCTCCACAACCGATGGGCAGCGCCGCCGTTATTGTGTGGCCGCCATGACTTCCGCCCCCTGTGCAAGATGAAGTACAGGTACAAAGCACGCCGTATTACTAGTACATTTGACTCAATAAGGCGGCGGGCAGGCCAGACACGTTTTCGGCTGCGTGCTCAGTTGGCCGCTATGGGTACAGGCCGGCGGGGGGGGTTTTAAAAGAGGGCCAATTACCGAGCCAATCGCCCCATACAGAGCCATCCTAGGCTGGGCCTATCCACCAGGACAAAACTCCACCGTGGAAATAAAAAAGACAGCATAAATGCTAGGCCCTTTGTACTACAAGATGCAAAACCACCAGCGTGCTAACTACTTTGTCGCTAATCAGCGGTGGGAAACCCGTTCTTCTTGCGCTGCCTGCCGCTTACCCGCAACACACTTGTTTGCGCATGGCACTGGGACCGGAGAAGCCAAGACTGACCGGGAGGAGGCACAGAGCACGAGGCACAGAGCACGACGTACTCGTACGAAGCGTTGTTGCTTTATGCGGGAGGAGCACAGAGAGAGCAAGAGCAAGGATACTGTAGTACTCCGTACTTTTGAGTAGACCGCTGCAACCCACTTTGGCCGGCACTGGTTTCTCGTGCTTGCGGCATCTCTCCGCCCGGCGGCCAGGCATGACCAGGCGAACCAAGACGAGACCTGGCGCATGCATACGAAGAACAACTCTGTACAAAGTTCGTATTGCTGCGATCGGTCCCACTGCTGCCTCCTTCATCCGTAGGTGTGTAGGTGCGTCCGTGGTGAAGGACAAATGAAGGACAAAACAAGGCAGAACTGCTGGTGTTTTTTTTTTTTTTTTTTTTTTTTGTGCCCGTTGCGACCGGGCGACGATGAGACACGGCCACGCCGACACTCGTAATACGAGGAGATGGCACGAGCACTCAAAAGGAAGCGAAAAGGAGGAGAAAGAAAGGGAGTACGGAGTACAGGGAACACTGAAAGCCGAAAACTAAAAATCGGAAATCGGAGACAAAATAGGAAAGGGGAGAAAAGGGAAAAAATAGGGAGTCAGCAAAATGAGTAATTTGGTATGCATTGTAGTAAGGTACGGACGTATGGATATGGTTGCAGAAAAGCACGAGTCAGCAAACTACCCAGCCATCGCGATAATGGCGTAGGCTGGTCACTGATAACATGAAAAAGAAAAAAAAAGGAAAATTATAGCCACGAGCGACGCAAGCAGTCAACGATAGTGCAAGCGGGGCTTCTGTATGGATACTCGTAATGATGGTTTTTTTGCACGTTGTGTGCTGTGGGGGCTTGCTGATAGACAGAGGAATAAGACACTCCTTCACAAAGACTTCACAAAGAAACAGGGAAAAGAAGGGGGGGAAGGGCAAGGTAATACTCCGTAATACGTCGTAATCACGCTTGCAGTGGTACGAGTGGTTCGTAATACTCCACAGAGTCCGCAGGTGAGACAAGTATCGGTACAGCAGCACGTCTGGCTCGTTTGATAGCGTTTGACCAGAGTGGAGCAGGTAACATCGCGGGTTTAAAAAAATAAAAAGTCAAATCAAAGCAAAACCACCTGGCAGCATGGCCGGCGAGATCTGCGCGTGGCTTTCAGGGATCTTCCCTCTCCCCGGCCAGCCTGTTTGGGAGAAGGAGGGGGGGTCGCCCCTGCAGAGCCATGCAGCTGGCTGCAGCCACCACGCGCGCGCCCAGAAGCTTTATGGGCTTCCTTGGCCAAAAAAGAAAAAACCCCACACCAACGCCCCCCCTAGTGCAGCTTTGGCTGGGTGGTGTGCAGCGTCATTGTTTAGGCAATTGCCCATTTTACGCCGTATCGTTTTACAGGCACCCGCCACAGCAATTTGAGCCCATGAAAGAGGGAAACAGGAGGGAACAAAAAAAAAAAGGAAAATAGTGGACCAGCCCAGCCAGTTCGGAAAAGAGTGAGCAAAAAAAAAAAAAAAGGCAAAGGAACGGGCAAATAAAGACGGAGCTTACTGCGACGGACCAGGGCAGCAGGGCAGAACTCAACAACTAGAACTGCGCAGGACTTCCCAAAAGCGGCCCCAAATACGTCCCCAACTTTGAGACGCATAATAGCAACTAGCAACTAGACATGGCCGCATCCGGGGCCATGCAGCCGCCAACTTGTTCAGAGGTGTGTCCCAGGCATATCTGGTATCACGTCGCATAGTAATATGGCAAGAAAAAAAAATCGACAGTGGAAAAAAGATAATTAGGGCAAGGGGACAAGGCAAGAAAATACGCCAACAAAGCCCGAGCGAAAAACTTTAACAAATGCCGAAGGATTAAGAGAAAACCAGGCATAATGAAAAGTACTTTTGCAAAAAGAAAACTGGGCGGCTTGTGGGGAGAAACACAGGAAACGTTGTCCGGATTGTGTTTGTGTGTGTATTTGGGTGTTTGTGAAGGGGGAGAAAAAAATAAAGGGGGGCTTGAAATAAAAGCCAAGGACTCGACACAGAGAAAAAACGAATCCCAAACCTCAAAGGAAGGCTATGGCAGTCCTCGAATGCTCACCTTTGGATGACGGCCTTGTTTGCCCAGTGCTGATCGGGTTCAGTGCTCAGCGCCAGCAATAGAAGACAAATTATTTTAGAACTGTGCAAGACGGTCGCCGGCGGACTGGACTACTACAAGTCCCGTGAACGTGTTGTATGAAAGGCCAACCAGTGGCTCGGTAAGCCTGGAAATGCCACGGGGGATTCCCGAAAGCCCTGCTGCCTCTGCAGAGTCTCTGTCGTCTATCTTTTTCTTGTCAGTCAAATCGGACGAGAGATTAGCAGAAACAGGGAATATGCCACGCGACAAAAACAGCCGAGGCAGGCACTAAAACTGGCGGTGCAATGCTGAGTAACTATGGCCGCGGACGATCGGTTCTCCAATCGCTCCCCATGTAGCAGCATGCAAGTGATAACCAAAAAAAAAATGGTGCAAAAGATAATGAGAAAAGCCGGAGCGGCAAATCATGTGGGAAGAGGGAGTAGAGTTACAAAGTGCTCCGTAGCAGCCCAATCTCTTTGCCCCGAAACATAAGCGGCTAATACTGCAATAAGAAAAAGACAAACGACGTTCGAGTATAATACGACGCACTTGGTACGAGATGTTGTAATACGAAGTGCAAAGCAATGACACGAAGTTGTCGTCTCTCTCGTAATGCAGGATCCACACATAAAAGGGCAAGGGTCGATGCCGAAGATAGCCTTCCAAAGCGGCTTCTAGAAGGGCAAAAAAAGGGGGTGCGGAGGGCGATGAACTGAGTGGGAAATTATTGGGCAAAGATGGCACAGTAGCATTGAGTTGGCTGTGATTGCGTGGCAAAAAAAAGACCGGCAGACAGTTCTGACAACGGCTTTGTGGGATGGAAAAGGGGGATTGTGGGCAAGGAGAGAAGAAGGGTGTTCTTTTGCAAGGGTATGGAGTTCGCCGTAGATTCTCAAGATGAGGCGGAGGATTTGACAAGGAAACGGAGGATCTCAAAAAAGAATGCATGGCGCAGGACGGTGTAGGGAGTGGAATATGGCAGTATGGATACTTTGCAGTTCAGAAGCACTGTTTAAAGACGTACTTTGCAATACTCGTTCTTGGCAAGATAGAGAGAAAAAGGTTTCGCGGCCAGCTCGTGGCAACGCGTCTACAAGTACTTTGTAGGCAGAATTTCTCCGACTGATCGTCTCGTGATCCTGGTTCCTTGACGTTTGGCGTTTCGTGATGGGGAGGGGCGGGGGGGGAAACACGACGAGCGAGACAAACCGAAAAAAGCGAAATAGGGGGGGTTACTCTCTTGTACGGCTGTGCGAGGTACTTTGAAGTTGAGAGCGTACTCGAGCATCGATATTGCGCGTAAGAGTGCGCCGTAAAATGCACCAATGCGTGGATCGATCGTCACAATGGACAAGGGAGTGAGAGAACGACGTAAAATGTAAAAAAGCGAAAGCGACAGAGAGAACAAGATGAAGAGCTTAGAGACATACGAGTAAGAGTACTTGTACTCCGTACGGTGTAATAATAGTGCGACGTGGGTAAAAACGAGTTCAGCGATCCGATGTAATAAGATGAAAGTATTGCTGTGCAGGTTCTGCAGGGGTGTTGGCCCCGTGGAGTCGAGTTCGACAGGATTCGTATTCGTACCTTTCTCCAAAGGATGGGCAGAAGAGAGGGGGATGGCTATGGTGCGATTCGAGAAGGAGCAGGACAGCAACAGATCAATGAAAAAGGATCAAAGGAGAAGGGAAAAGAGACACAAAAAACAAGCACCGAAGCCAAATGGAAGCGGGCGAGAAGACCGATTTAAAGGCAACGAGCTGTCGCAGATGGATGAATATTATTACTTTGTGCATCGTCTCATCGTACTCGTACTACAAGTATTACAATGCGGAAGGCCCAACCGAATTTCCCAGATCCCACCAAACCACACGGCGAGCCCGCTTGCTTTGTGTCTGAGTGCAGAAAAGGCTCGTACAAAAAGCAGCATGCCACGACAGCGACGGGCCTGCTCCTCGTGTCTGCTCGTCAAATTCACATGAGCTAAAGACAGTGGGACATGCTTTGCCTTTGCGCTATGCCTCTCGCCGTTTTGAGCTGTGGGGCCTTCTTCTCAACTCAAGCTTTTCCCAATTACCCAAGATTCAGGAATGGCCTGTCGAGACGGCCATCTTCCCACAGGTTTGCAATATACAGAGTATTAATATTATCTAGATTGTGGTGAGGATTGTCCTTTGTGCGAATAGATTGCGATCTCTGGCGGAATCTTCCCTAATGTAGCTTTTCCTCGTTTTTACAGAGTAATAATTCGAGTACACTGCCACGCCGCACTGCGCAGTCACGACAAATAGAGCGGAAAAGCTCTCGCAATGCTGACCACATTTACGGAGTACTCGTTCTCGCACAGCGTTCGAGATAATGCCCAGAGGAGGAAACAAAATACTCGTTGGTGGTCATAGCACAACGAGCAAAGGTCACAGTGGAACAGGATGCCGTGCTTACGGTATTAATACTGCACTACACGGCGACGACGGCACGTCCGACGCCTTGGCCGGAGTCGTCGTACGTCGTAATACATTGAGCTTTTTCTTACTGCGCATTGCAGAGCACTTTGAGTTGTCTACGGAGTAATATCGGGTGCCGCTTTGCGTAACTACTCGGAGTCTCATTCTATGCGCTGTACTCCGTATCCCTTATATTGCCTTGTAATACAGCGTATTCCTTGAAAAGAAATACGAGTACGCTTTCGTACAGCTGATAAAATAACCCCTGATAAAACAACTGGCCGCTGGAAGAAAGTGCCCTAAATTAGCCTCTCCCCTAAAAAGCCTCTGAAACTTACCCATCCGAAAGAAGCAGCGCGCACTGCCTCGATGCATAAACCAAGTCTAGTACAATGTCAAGAGTACTCGTATTATTACGAGTATCCATACTTGAATAGAGAGAGCACTAATGTGCGGTATCACTCCGTTTTACAATTCTGCAACTAATACAACTGTCGTTGAGCGCGAGCAGAACAGGCTCTAAAAAAAAGAAAAGGAAAAAAAAAATCATTCGCAAAGACCAAGCAGTGAGACAAGTCTGTCTAAAAGGCACCCTCTCTCAACGTACTCGTACTTGTACTTCGAGCGCCGTATTACTGCGTGTTCCATCCGGAAATACTCTCTTCAGAGGTCACGACGGCGTGCGACGGAACATCAAAAAGACACGCGAGAAGACAAGACTTTTGTCTAGACTATTCCTACAAAAGGATGGCGTCGTTTCCCAGCCCCTCTTATTTCAAAACTTCTATGGAATATATTATTTTTCCTGTTCCTTTTTCGCCAGACATCCACTGATCGTCCTTCCATGAAAGCTTCCAACACGTGGCGACATGTGTTTCTGATTCAACCGGCGCTGTGGGTCTGGGTTTTCGGCGTTACGAGTACCTTTTGTGCTTGCGGGAGCGTTTTTCTTCGGTACTCCGTACTGTTCCTGTTGTTATTGTTGTTATGAATCTTTCCCGCCTCTTGCTCCTCTTAAATGAAATGGGCAAGGGAGGCGGAAAACATGCACATTGCGAAGAAGTCTGTCGGGTCCTTTGGAAGCCACAGACTGTTCTTAGCTGGGCCCCGTTTTTTTTTTTTTTTTTTTTTTTTTTTTTTTTTTTTTTCACTATCCTGGCTGTTTGGGCGATGCTTGGATATTGCTTGCTTACGAGTAAATGTGCTCCGCGTTGCTTTTTACGAGTAATGTGCCCCCCCGTTGCTTTTTAGACGAGGTTCCGTTCTCGTGATCAACATCTACTTCCGAGAATGATATATATGGACACGCCATATGAAATAAGCGAGCGCGGCGCCGGCGGCGCACCCGCTCGTCACTCTTTTCTATGGATGCAATTCGACAGGTATTCCGGCGTGTAGACCGTATGCAGGGCATTTGGCATGCATTCTCGTGAGTGCTCCGCAGTGTTGTATCGTGTATCCATATTACGAAGCTGGTGGTCCAGACTGCCCGGAGTGCATGGTGCATTCAACAAAAGGGGAGCTGCAATAAATCAAGAGCAGAGAAAGAAAAAAAAAAAAAAAGAGAAGATTACGAATGCACTACTAGTGCGACGCAATAAGTCTTATCTTTTTGGCGTTTTTTTTTTTTTTTTCGTGTGTGGTCGACGTGGTGGGAGTGTTTCGACCCCAAGGCGGACCCGCAATATCAAACAACGTACGATACTTCGTCGTAGGTATTGCTCGTACGGAGTATTGCCATACCTCGCTTTGCCCCAGTATATGGATAGACTTGTCGCTCTGTACGGAGTACTCTAAAGCCCTTGCATTCTCTATTCTATGTGCAACAAAGGACCTTCTCTGTGACTTTACAAAGTGCGCAAGTTTTTTTTAGTTTTTTCATTTTATTTTAAAGATATTTTTTTCCAAATTGGCGTTCTCCGTTCTCCGAATGTCGAGTATGACTGGACAAGTCTTTTTATTTGTTACTTCCGCCTGCTTGCCAGCTTTCCCGCACCACATACAGGACCCCTTCCCCCCACGTATCCATATAAACTATCCATATAAGCTGGAGAGATAACAAGTTCCACTAACGGAGCCGGGAGAGCTGCTGGAGGTGGTCTGGTTTATTTACTCGTCAAAGTGATATTTGTTGTCTGCTGTTAGTTTCGTCCACCGCCTCGTCTTTGTCGGACCAAACGGGTCGAAAATTGCTTTCTCATTGTTTCCGTTCTTTCTTTTCCTTGCTGGGACGAAACGTGATGCAGCCCCCCCCGCGAGAACGGCGGTCAGCAGCAAAATGCTTTTCTATTTCTTCCGACAACGCTCTCCGGATGCATCTTTTTTGTACAAAGTCCCGCCGTCGACCAACCATGTTACAGCCCAAGACGGTGTAGTAATAGCACTCCGTAACTCGTATGAGTCTTTTGCTTATCACAGCCACCATCGACGGATGCTGGGGGTTTGCGGTTGGCGCGGCTCCAAGTATGATAGAAGCCCGCCCCCATCCCTAGAGAACACAAAAATACAGATTTTTTTCCACGTGGCAGCACTGGGGGGGTGGGGGGAGAAGGGGGGAGAGCGGTTTTGAAGTGGTAATATGTCATAATGGTTCGCATCAAGACAAACACGCATTGGCTCCGCAGTTTCTTTTCATTGCAGGGCGTACTGTAATGTACTCCGTAATACGACTCCGTCGCACTCTGTATGGAGTGAAAATTTGCCAGTTGGAGCTGCTCGTGTGTGGGCTTCGTCCTTTCTCTCCATCCATGTCGTGAACGCGATGAACAGGAATCTGCGGGAAGTGCAGCCGACCCTGCCTGCAGTCACGAAGATGCATTGTAAAGGAACATTTGCTCGTACGCCGTAACACTGCACTATTGCTCGTTAGATCGTGAAGTGGGCGCACACCCCCCCGTAAGCCAGGTGGACCAGTTGGGCTAGACCCTGCCTCCTCGTATTTGCTTCATGCTCTTATTATTCGTACTCGTACTTTGTGCAATGTACTGCGTCTTTGTGTTGTCTCTGTCTTGTGATACCGCCCCATGTTGTGTGGGCTGCAGTGTGATAATATGGATACGTCGTAATACATCGTATCGCCCACACTTTCCTTCATACAGACATCTTCCTGTAGCCGCTCGTGTGACTTTTCCCAGCAGGCGCTTGCCCAGGCGTGTTGCAAACGGACGTTGCCAAAACGTTCAGTCGGAGATGGGAAGTTTGTCGTTTTCCATCAAGATTGCCCCGAGATTTCGCTGCAAGACTGTCAGGGTTGGTCAATAGTGCCCGAACAACGAGCCCTGACTGATCTTGTGCCAACGAAGTCACCGAACTGCATCTATCGAGTGTATCCATACCATACTCGTACGAGTATCCATACTGCTTCGTATCTTATGCCGCTGTTCCGGTCTGCACTTGCCCCCTTTTTCCACTGCTCAGCGGGACGCCTTTCCCACGCGAAGCGCCGCACCTAAAACAGATAGCGGCCTTGCTGTCCCCTGTCCATTTCATTTCACAGACGAGGGGGACATGCATCTTGCCTTGTGAGGGAACTGAGAGGGCAAAGTATGAGTACTCGTGGTCGTACTCGTACTCGTACGCAATCAAAAAAAGGCGACCAAGACACGAGACAGGCAATCAAAACTGTAAAAAAAAAAAAAAAAAAAAAAAAAAAAAAAAAAAAAAAAAAAAAAAAAAAAAAAACAAGAGGACAGCAAATAGTCTGATAAAAGAGGGTCGCCGCCAGTCTACTCTCGTACATCGTACGACGTATCACATTGTATGGATACAATGCGATGCCGGTGTCTTACGTCGTATTAATACTGAGCGCTCCGTCTTTCCCTTTCCCGTATGGTCAATCGCGGGTGCCACGTGGAGCAGGCTTGAGCAAGAGCTGAACAATGGTGGTGGTTCGCAGAGTCTAGGAGTCTAGGCCCCTTCGCCTCTCGGAACGTCTTGGCTCTCGGTCTCGTTCGTCTCGCTCTCGCTGTGTCGTTTTATTGGCCGTCAATTCTTTTTTATTTTTTCAACGCACATCTTCCCGCCGTAGCGACTTTCCCTCCTTTTCCCTCCTTCCTCCTTTCCCGACATGCATTTCGCATGCCGTCGTAACAGACTTTGGTCGAAATGGAACATTGGCCAATCAATTTAGCTCAGCTGTGCGTCTGCAAGCCAAAGTAGACATAATACGGAGCACGAAGCATTCATAAAGCTTCATACGACTTTTACGACTATGGATGATACAGCGCCCTTCCGAGACAGGCGATCTCCCTCCGTCGATCTGTTAATGTATTGCTCGCAATTCGTTAGCAAGACACGTTGGCGGGAAACGTTTCTGTTTTTGCACAATCCGGGGCAATCTAAACGCTTGTCCGGTTCCCTTGGAAAAGAAGAGAAGATTCGAAGAAGGGGGCAGAAAAAAAAGTGGAAAAAAAAAGCAATACGAGAGTGCAAATGGAGAACGCGTCGGGTAGGTTTGCCATTGGAGAGAAAAAAAAAAAAAAGGATCTGCACCGTAATAGGCACGGGGGAGCCTGGGAGTGGAGCTCCAGCCACGTGGCCAGGCCATGGCAATTGCGGCTGTATTACGACCGACGCCATTGGCATTGGCAAGGAAAGCATGGACAAGCGGCAAGAGGCAAGAACCGTAAGGCTTTGTTGGCTTGGTTGCTTGGCCATCGTCACCCCCCCAAAAAGGGGGGGACTTTGTACTCTGGTTCGTAGCCATTCAGCTATGGGAAGGAAGGGGAAAGGGGGGGGATCCGATCAACAAACCACAAACCCGATAATCGCGTTGGAACATAAACATTGTATGGATAGATATTGTGTGGACAATGTCAAGAATTGTGTAATACTATAGATACAGCGTAGAAGACAAAAGTGTCTCGGGACGGAGAAATAAAGAGAAAGGGAGCAAACTGGTAAAAGGCTCAAAAGAGAAGGGGGGGGGGGGGGGGGGGGGAAAAAAAAAAAAAAAAAAAAACCCGGCTGGCCTTTCAGTGTGAAAAAAAAAAAGGGCGGGAGGGCTGGGTGGAGTTAATTTGATGCCGCTGTTGCTCTTTCCACACGTGTGATTGGGAGACCTTTCGAGATATTACCGCATTGGCATGTAATATTCCGCAATATATGCCTCTTCCCGCAACCTCATCCTTTCAAAGTACAGCTACATGGCCTTGTCTTTTGTACATCTCGGCTTAAATGAAATCACGTAATATATGAAACATGCAGCTTCACTGCAGCTTCACTGCAGCTTCAGCTACTGCCGCGTTGCTGATCTTGTCCTCTTTTGGGGAGCAAAGAGGAAGAAATCAAATGCGTCTTGGCGAGCAAGCGCTGCCATACCAGTGTGACTCGCTTTTATGAATCTTGGATGTATTACGACGTGCCGTAGGAGGAAAATGAAAAGCAAAAACAAAAACAATGGGGGGTATGGAAGAAGTCAAAAGAAAGGAGGGAAGAACATTTGTGCATGATAAAAAAAAAAAAAATCCGCGTTGAAGGACCTCCGATGCTCGGCTTTCGGAGTCGACTACGGAGCAATATTCGTACAGCAACACTCCACCGCAGACTGGCACGTCGGGACAATGAACACAAATAGAGGCAGAACGCGGGTGGGTCTCCAAAATCCCACGTTGCTTCAATACCGGTTGCTGGGTTAAAATAAAGCACGAGGCGGGCAAATGTTGAAACAAAGCGGGATAGAGGCATAGAGGCGAAGAGATAGTGAGGTCTGACCGGTGTTGAAAGTCTCGGGATCGTTTTTTTTAGATTAATCATGTTAAAAAAGCCATTCACATATTCGAAATGAGAAGGAGAAGAGGCGAAGAGGCGAAGAAGGAGAAGAAGGCAAAAGGACCCGTTGCTGCTAAAGGTTGCACTCGCCATATCAGCCGTGGGCAGAAAGAAGGTGACATCAATACAATGGCCCAGAAAAAGGGGTTAACAAGCTGGAGGTCGTTAGAGATTTCTTATTTTATTTTTGTTGTTAATATATGCAACCCTAGATCAAGGCTGCCACATGCCCACCGAAAATGCGGAACCGTGTGAATGTTGAACAAGGACGTCTCCGGCAATCGAAAAAAAGGCCCTCGCTTGATCACGCTCGGTATTAGCCCTTTTTTGGCTGTCCTGCCCTCCGACCAGGGAAGAGAGCAAGGAGGAAAAGGACTACCTTGAATGACGCGCGAGCGTGATATTTTGGCTGGGGTTTTTGAAATCAAGCCAGCTCTGCACAGAGTAAAATCTATATTGAGGCGGTGTTTTCTGGACGGGTAGCTATCTCTACATCTGTATGAATGGGTGTGGATGCAAGCACCCCTTCTGATCACCGCTGGCCTAGCATTCCGACGACTCGGTAGTTCAGAAACACAAATCGACAGCTAGCAACATTCGTCACTTGCAACAAACACCCAAGCCGTGTGGTCTTGAGTCCTGGTGTGTCTTCAGATGAGGGCAACCAGCCCGCCGCTGCCGCTGTGTTATTTCTGGGGGGGTTTTTTTTGGTCGTAACTCGTCAAGTTTTTCATTAATTCGCACCGCTATGCTGGTATCTCGTAGTAATAATGACTGTTCGGCTTTGCTCAATGCTGAACCTCTTCCCCTTTCCCCTGTCTCCTTTCACGCTCTGACGCGCTTCATCTCCCTGGCACCTTCAAGGCTACCGCTGTCGCCTCTCCGCTTCTCCTGCTGGAGAGGCGCCGTTGGTGCCGCCGCTGTGGCCCTCGGCTGCTCGCCCGGTGGCGTCTGCAGGCCCCCGGACAGGACACTGGCGTGGTCAAAGTCGATGACAATCACACGCTGCAACTCTTCGTTCCACACCATGTTGCTGGTGTTTACGTCGCCATGCACCACGCCGAACGGCTCGAGCTCCTCGAGCGTGCGCAGCTGCTCTTGGCGACAGGCGGCCGCGGCCGCGGCCGCGGTCGCGTCGTCGTCGTCGTCGCCCTTGCTGCTGCGTTGCAGGCGGCGCCACAGCGGCTCGCCCGCATACGACATGAGCATCATGTGCGAGATGTGGGCGCCGCACTCGGTCCAGTACTCGTCGACGAGCTCGATGAGGCCCAGGTTGACGGGCACCAGCCGGCCCTGACACGACTGCAACATGTCGTACACCATGACCTCCTTCATCAGGCGTCTGCGGTGCACCCGCTGCACGCCCTTGCCGACGATACAGTAGCCGTACTCGCTGAGCGCCAGCTTGAACAGCGCCCCAATTGCCCCATACATGCCGTACCGCTCCAGGCTCTGGCAGTCGTGGTCCATATCCTCTGCCAGCTGGCGCACGAGCAGCGTCCGGAACTCGTGCACCGAAATCGGGTGTTGCTCGTCGTCGTCGGCGCCGCCGCGTCGTCTGTGTAGCGCAACGTTGGGGCAGTTTCGGTCCTTGACTCCGCCGGTCTGGAGACCCAGCAGACAGGCCTGCGTGCAGTACGGCAGCTTTGGCGCCGTGTCGGCCGGCGCTGCCCAGCTCGGTATGGCATCTTGTTGTGGGCCCTGCGTCGTTGCAGAGTCTGACCGCTCCTTTGTAGATGTCTGCGTCATTTGTTGCCTATTGCCGGCGCTGCCGGTGTTTCCGGTGTTGCCAGTGGTGCTGCCGGTGCTGCTCGTGCTGCCGGTGTGGCCAGTGCTGCCGCTGCCAGTCGTTGGCGGGCGGCCAGCCGGGTTCGATGGATCTGGACCTAGCTCGTCGTCATCTTGGTCCCGTCGGCGTATGCTGATGATCTGCTTTGTAGGGTCCTCGCAAGCGTCTGCCGCCGTCTGTGTCAATGCCAGGGTCACGGCGGGGGCCGTGGCCGACGAGGCTGTCTTGCTGGCTGGCATGTTTTCCATGTCCGCATACGGATCAGGCCATTTGGGTTGGATCTTTTGGATGGCTTTCTTCGTCTGCTGCGCCATGTAGCGGCCTTTCATCGCCATCAGCACAAACGCCAGCACGAGAGCCACGGCCGAGTATTTCAGAGAGCTGGGTTGCCCCGCCTGGACATGCCGCTTGGGCTCCTCCAGGCGGTAATACAGCTCCGACGGCTGCTCGGGGTCGAGGTAGAAAAAGATGAACGCATTGCCCGTCGTTGCATAGCTGTACTGCAGCCCGTAGTCGATCATGTAGTGGTACGTCTGGATGACGACTTTGGCCGTCTCGCGCTTGGCCATGTCCAGGCCCTCTTTGTCCAGCTTGTCCTTGCTGGCCAGGGTCCGGATGACGTCTTCCATCAAGCCCGCCGCCGCCTCGGGCGCCAGGCTGGTGCGCAACAGCTCCTCGTCCACCTTGTGCGCCGCCTTGTACTCGATGACGAAAAGAGGCCGCATGGTCTCGTCGGCGCTGTGCAGGAAGCACCACTGGTCCGGGTGCACTTTTGTTCGCTCCGGCGACCGCCGCTTTTTGGGCGGGCCCGATCTTTCCCGCTCCTCCGCCTCAGCCGCGGCCCGCGCGATGGCGGCATCCATGTCGCGCTTAGCGACACCGAGCGCACCAATGTAAGCGGGCCGGTCCTTCTTGATCACCAGCGGCTTGTTGCTCTTGCTCCTTGCCTGCGACCGGCTTCGCGTCCGGCCTCGGCTCGGCTCCCCCTCCGCATCCTCCCTCTGCAAAGCTGGCTCCTCGTCGGGCGCAGCCTCTGCCTCGATTTCGGCCGCTTCTCCTTCGCGGTCGCTCTCTTCTTCGTCCGACTCCGACGCCACGACACCGTACGGGTAGTTGTTGAAGGAGACGTCGCGCGAACTCACGAGGCTGGAAAACGCGGTGATGTCTTTGCTGACAAGATCGAGCAGACGGGGAATCACATCGAGCACACAGCCCTCGACGGCGAGGCACTGAAACGTCTTCAGATCTTCCTCGCCCGCCAGCATCCGGTTGCTCAGCTTGGCGGTGAGGTAGCCCATCCCGGCCGGCGATGGAAACAGCTGCTGCTGCTGAAACGTCTGCTCAAGAAGAGCAAAGTTCTTTTCGTGCAAGGCATCAAACTCAGCCCAGGGCTTTAGCCGGCGAGGATACAATTTGCCATCCACGCGCGTAAAGGCCCCAGACGTGTTAAGGAGCGAGTTTCTCTGGATTTTGAGATTCAAGAACACGTCGCTGTGACAGATGGTGAGAAACTCGGAAAACTGTGTGTTCGCCAACTGCTTCTCTGCCCTTTCGCGTTGGCGCTCTGCTTCATCGCGTCGGCGTTCTGCTTCTTCGCGTCGGCGCTTCTCTTCTTCGTAGAGAGCTTGGTAGTCTGTCGAATCAGCCATAAAGACAGGCCAGTCTTAGGACTCATCAAGAGCAGCCAGTCAGAAAAAAAAACCCACTCCTGTTGAAAAAATAAAAGTCAAGAGCGACTGTTATTCGAAAATCCAGTCATTTATGTCAGAGAAAGGGTGGAAATTTGATTGTCTGGGAAAGAGTTTCAAATGAATTGAAGTTGTTATTCGAGAAGGCGTGGAGGATATCCCACGTGACAATAACAAACACTGAACACAGCAATTCAAAAAAGTGGGGCATGGCATTTGTCTGATCGAGGATCTCTCTCTCACAGCTTACGAGTATTATTACTCCGTAGAGTGCAGACATGCCTTGCGGACAAACTCGACTGCCATTGAAGGAAAGTTACAACCACCTTTAAAACGAATCAAAAAAAAGGAAAAAAAAAAAAAAATCTTTCGATAAGACTTGGAATGACTGCTTCACACTGGTAGGCAAGCGGAGTGGGACCTCTTGACAGACCTCGTTAGTTCGTGCAGGAGGTTTCCAATTGCTCCTCGAGCGGGCGAACCCAGCGGAAACTATCAAATGCCAATACAAGCGTACAAGTATATGCGGACCATCCCGCTTGCCTTGGTGGCTAACTTTTGACCTTGGCAGGCGGATCGACGTCTGCGTTTATCATCCCGTCTGTTATTCCAAAGGCTGTCATTTGTGTTGGGCCACCTTTTTGATTCCCCGAAGAAGCGACCGAGTTGTTTTTTTTTTGGTCTGACAGTAGACCAGTCAACTCCAAGACAAGAACTGCTTGGGATGAAGTGTGTATTACCACATGTCACAATCATCAGCATGCGTCTGGCATTTGTTTTTTTTTTTTTTTGTCTCTGATCTTGTTCTCTGTAACTTTTAACTAATATTTGATGGATCCTTTCCCCAGTCTGTTTACTCGGTGCCCTGCAGTCTTTTTTCTTTTGAAAAAAACTCCATTTTCTGCCTTAAGGCCATCCTCGACCTGCCGTTGAACTAAAGGTACGTCCCTCCCTTTGCAACAGGACCGACTTCATTTTCCCAGGATACAGCCAAAACGCGCGCGCCGGTGTCGGTGGCGCCAACAACGCCGTACTTGACGCGGGCGTTGCGCAGCATGTATGCCACATCCATGCCCGAGCTGGTGCCGGCGCCGATAGGCAGGCGCGTGTAGCGGGAGTCGCGTAGGCCAGTCGATGCAAAGCCAAGCAGCTCAGGGCACGGGGTGCAGCGCGACAGACCGGCGGAGGCAAGGCTTGCAATCAGCATGACGATGGAGGGCAGCCAGTAGGCGGCGAGCCAGCCGCGCGAGACGACGAAGACGTAGACGAGGCGGTCGGCGGTGACGTCGGCGGAGAGCACCGTCAGCGGGCGGGTGGCCGACGAGGTGGCGTTGAGCGAGGCGGTTGGGGGCCCAGCGGCGGCGTTGATGTACATCTGGCCGAGGCTGAGGTAGGCGTTTATGAGCTGGGACAGACGCAGGCCGAAAAGGTCGCCCGGCACGGTGTCGATGCTGGTGAACATGGACAGGTTCGTAATGTTGGCTAGGTGGGTGTCGATGATGTAGTTGAGCGACAAGTCGAGAAAGCTCCCGCCGGCGTAGTAGAGGCCGGTGGCGCCGGGCAGAAAAGACGACAAGAAGGTGAAGACACGCGGGAACGAGATCTGCGTGATGTTCTCGGAGGTGTGCGGCTGCTGGGATGGCCGTTGAGACGTGACGCGGCAGCTGGGGGTATTGGTGTTCGACGATGACGACGAGGATAGCGAAGACGAAGACGAGGACGACGACGACGACGACGACGACGACGACTGCCCGTCCTGGCTGACGCAGCTCACGCGCGACTCCACATAGCGCTGCGTTACAGTGCAGTGAGAGGTCGAGTAGACGGGGCGCACCGTTGTGTCGGCCTCGTAGGTGCTCTGGAAGACGAGGTGGGCGGGGCGGATGGCGGCGTCGCCGGTGCGGTTGGCCAGAACACTAGGTTTCATGCGGCTGTCGACATCCCACCAGTACTCGCCGACGAAGCGGTCGACGGCCAGCTCCCAAGTGCCTCCGCCGCACTGGCTGATGGTCATGTTGCCGGTCTGGTAGGTGCCGTTGGGCACGAGGGTGCAGGACAGGACACAGAGGTTGAAGACGTCGCTGGTGAGGGAGGTGTTGAAGGCCGTGTGGGTGTGCGACGTGGTGAGGTTGCCGCAGTCGAGGGCCAGGTAGCTGGACTCGAGCGTGAAGCTGGTGTTTCGGGACGCCGGCAGGTCGCGCATGGGCACGCCGATCAGCGACGAGTACGCGGTGTCCGTGGTGGCGGGCACGTCGACCCAAGTCGTGGCCGTCCGGTCCAGCACCGGGATCTTGATGTTGCCCCAGAGGTCGGTGGGCCCGGCCTTGACGTCGTCCGAGGCCAGCAGCGCCGAGGTGTACATGGCGTTGAGCACGGCCATCTCGGCATTGAGCACCGCATTGCTGTTGGGGCCCGTCGACGCCCACTGCGTAAAGTACGATGTTGAGCTGCTGTCAAAGTAAGACAGCGATGCCGTGCTGCTCTCGTTGCGCTCGCCCGTCCACAGCATGCGCTGGGCGCCCTGCGTGCCGATGGGCGACATCACCCACAGCACCACCAGCGCGGCCGCCAGCGCGTTGACCGTGCCCAGCTCTGCTTGCACCTTGACGGCCCCAAACACCGTGGTGCTGCCCAGCAGCTGCTCCAGCGTGCCCACCCGCGTGCCGCGCCCCAGACGCCAGTGCGCCAGCAGCTTGGTGAAGCGGCCGCAGATGGCTGCAAAGACGAGAGGGAAGAGAGTCGTGGCCTGCGCGGTTTGGTCAGCAAGATCGTCGTTGTCAACCCTTTCTTCGTTTTCTTTCTTTCTTTTTCTTTGTCTTTTCCTCTTTGTTTTTTCTTCATGTTTTTTTTTTCACTTTTTTGGTTTTTTTTTTACTTTCCACTTCTTTCTTTTTCTCCTCTTTTCTTTCCCCTCTTCTCCTTTCTCTTCTTCCCCTTTCTTTTCTCCTTCTTCCTCCTTCTTTTTCCTCCTCCTTTTTCCTCCTCCTTCTTCCTCCTCCTTCTTCCTCCTCCTTCTTCCTCCTCCCACCCCTCCTGCCTTTACTCACCACGCGGATCAAGTCCTGCAGCGTCTTGTAGCTATGGTCGTCGATTACTTTTCCGTTTTTGAGCTGCACTGCCACGGCCAACCCGAGGAACGCTAGCGAGCACGCCAGCGTCACGATATCGATGGCCAGGTCTACGGCCCAGTGCCGCTGCTCCCCCAGGCGCCGAGGCCTGTCCGGCCACTCATCCAGCTGCGGGCCGCCCAGGTGCTCGCCGCCGCCATGGCCTGGCTCAACGGCGTGGTCGAACGGCGTGGCGGCTGGCGTGCTAGGCAGCAGGTGCGACGTGCTTGCTGCCACGCCGGCAAAGGTTTTGAGCTCCTGGCTGCTCTCCAGGCTCTCGCCCACCAACTTCTGCTCGTAGTCCATTTTGTGCTAAGGGCCACTCTTGCTGGCAGCCTTCCCCAGTCGAGTGGTCGGAGAGGGAGAGAAAAGAGAAGAGCCAAAAACAAAAAGGCCCGCCCTCCCGTTTTCTCTTATCCCAAATATATACAAGGACTCAGTACGTCGTATGCTCGAACCATAAGGAAGCACATTCGCGGCACGAGCCAGTAAGGAGAATCCACCCGTGTTCCCGGCACAGGTCCGGGCTCCGCTGCCAGACACGCCGTCTGCCTTTCCTCTGACCACGGTACTCGTAAACCGGCCAGTTAAAGCGCTGTCGCAATAAAACTAATCCCAGTCGAGGTTGGGTCTCCGCCCTATCAGCCCTGCAGGATCTTTTGGCGTGTTCCACAATAAAGCGCAGCGCCACAGCGTTTTGTTCCCTCCCTCCTCCACTTGCCTCTGTCTGGCTGTTTTTTTTTTTTTTTTTGCGGGCTTTGCACCCACTGCAGTTCAGCTGCCTAGAACGTCGTAGAGGAGTGGACTCTTGGTACGAAACCACGGAGCAGGATCTCTTCGCGGTTAATCATCTTGCCGTGACCACAAGTATTGCACACTTCGTACACATACTCGTACGAGTACGTCGTACAGGGTCTCACCCGGATGGCTATGTGAGGGCTGTGCCGAGCTTTGCGCGCTGTGAGTTGAGTCAATTGCGCCTAACCAAGGGCCACGCCAATTTTTCTAGATTCAGCTCCCTGTCCCAGCCTCTCTGATCAAGCTGAGCGCCACTTGAATGACATTATTACTTCTCGCGATCCACGTTCCAAATTTGAAAGGCGGTGTGAAAGTAAAACATGCTTGGGAGGTTGGAAATTTTACGAACGAAAAAGAGATTGTAAAGGGAAGAGCAAGAGTTGTTTGGACGTCACAATGTTATTGGTGCGTTGCAGCTGGTGGAGACGATGAGTGATTCTCTGAATAACCTGCTGAGTGCACACGCAAAAAAATAAAAATAAACAAAAACCAAGAGAAGTCGTACGAAAGCCTTGAGCATGCAAACATGGCAGGCGTGACACAGGATCGCCTGTTGTAGTTGGGAAGAAGCATCCAGCACTTTAATGTACTTGTTTAACGTTGGTGTGGTGCGCTCTCTTAATTCTCCTTCGGTTGCCCTCGAACTGTTTCTCGTGCTTTCTTTTTTAGAGTGAATGCACGGAAAGAGCGTTTTGTGCGGACAGTCAGGCCATCCTACCACGATAGCAAGAGCTAACCACCGTCCATGCCTCTTTCTTTTTTGAGTGAAGAGCTCCCAGCGAGAAGAAAAAAAGTAGAAAGAGAAAGAGAAAGAGAAAGAGAAGGAAAGAGAACACAAGAACGAATAGGTAAGAAAGGAAAGAAAAATCAGCACGTTTTGGTTCTCGTTTTCTTGTTTACCAAAATCAGCAACAATTGTAGTTTCCTCAATCTTTGTCCGTGAAGGATAGCCAGCTGCATGCAATAACAAATGTCCCTCCGAATTGTTGGCCAAGAAGAGATGGGATGGCTGAGTGAAGCGTGCATCAATATACTTTACTTTCATCTCAAGATTTCTTTTTGCAATGTATGAGTAATTTTTTAGGATACCCTTGACTGGCCTTTTCCGTCTTGATTGAAGCCATCGGAACGATGACGCAACGCGCAATGTCTGGTACCTAAACGTGCCTGCCTCTTTCTAATGAAACACTACTTGGCCCGTTTCTTGCCCAGGCCTGCGCTTTTCTTTCATTTTTCATACGTACCGCTCCTTCCTTTTATCTTTCTAGCACATGCAGAGTATGACGTCCGTACTGACAAAATGACATCAACGGGTTTGCTACTGATACTTACATATCACTGAATTTCCCACAGTGTATTGCTGGAGAATGCTTTTTTTTGCGCTTTGCCACCTAAAAATTGTTTTTGTCAATATCTCTTTTTGTCATTACTTCTTTCTTGTTTTCTCATTTTTATATCCTGAAGTGATTCTCCATCCTCAAGCAATTTTCCTTTTTCCCCATCCTTTTGTTCAGCTTTTTTTGTACCCTTCCACCTTCCTCATCCAAAGCCGGACAGGCCACACCCTACATTGATATATCTTTCCTCGTTCATCAGCCGTTCTTGACAAGATGTATTCAGAACCATGCGAACGGCCCCCGCGGTACACACCTTTCGTCCGCGCAAGCCAGAATCAGGATGATAAGAAATCTAAAGGCACACTCTCCTGCCTCACTGCCATCCTTCCAGAAAGAGCACTGTCTTTCATATCAAAGCAACCATCCGCGCTGCTGAAGAAAAATGTTCTCCGATATATTTCTGGTGGTAGGGGTAACTCACGTTACGATGCCCAATTTTGGTTTTTGCCAGGGAACCCCAAGCTTCTTGCCGGAGTTCCTGAAAAGCTGGGAGACGGAAGCAAGGTTGAAGAGCCGTTGTGGTTGGCAGAGCTGAATGTGTATACATCCGACGTGTGTCGCCTAATGCGAGAAGGATTTTACATCTTGGACTCGAATATTTGTCAAGAATTCGGGTGTTTGCTGCTTGACACAGAATACTCGACGAAAAAATCCTCAAATGCGCAGCGAGTGGCTACCCGATCTTATTATTTGGCTGACACGGCAAGAAAACCTCTATGGGCAGCCAGGCTCGTCGTAACTACGAGCCATGGCCGCGAGGATATTTTGAGTAACTTTCGAATAACAGACCTCTCGCCGGAGTCTGTCTTTTCAGCTCAAGCGTTCTACAAAGATGGCTCTTTGATTTACAACTACAATGCAAGCAATCTTCAAGCCAACATCAATGCCGTGTACGACGACATGCCCCTAATGGGCCTGTGGCCATGGCCTAAATGGACTCAACAACAAGACGCTGAAGGCTACATAAGCCCTGTCATGGAAATGATGCCACAGAATCAGGATGCTGTAATGTCGGGCGAGGAGGAGACCGAGAATGGCAGGTTTTGGTGGAGATGTTGAGTTTTTATGGCAACGACGAGCAGACGGCGGGATAGACGATTGGAGAACTGTAATGTTAGCCACAATACTCTTTCTCTCCGACTTTTATTTATTATTTTCACCTTTTTAATTTTCACTTCTTTCGTCTGTTCATTTCTTTGTTTACGACCCATGTCGTTGGATATAGAATGTGGCAGTTGGGAATATCATAACTGGAAACTGCAAGGCAGTCTGTCGCGACTTCGATGCCAGTTTGTCGTGATGGAGGCTCTTTCTGTTTATATTTTGTTGTATCCCGTCCGACTTCAAATTTTTTGTCTATAAATACCGATGCTCTCTTCTTTCTCGTTTGTCTTTTTTTTTCCTCTTCCTCTTCTTCTCCCAACAAAAGCCCCCAAAGCAATTTTTTTTGTTTATTTTTAAGAAAAACAAACAAAATTACAACATTTTTTTAACAAAACATTAATAACAATGGAGCCCATTGTTATTATTCTTATTTCATTTATTTTTTCCTCCATTGCCGCCGTCGCCGCCATTGTCAAACGACCAAAGTGAGCCCCCCCTCCTCCATGTTCGCGTTTTGGTGTCAAGGGGTTATGACTGACCCTTTTCTAGATATATTTTATTTGGCCTCCGCGTTTCCCTGGGTGCCGCCCCCCGGCCTCAAGATCAAGATTCGCCGCCGTCCCGTGCGCCTGGCGCATCGCAATCCGAATCCGGTGATAACCGGCCCTCTTCCTCCCCGACGCGAGTAAGTAACCACATGGATGCATATATGTAGACACATCGATGCCTAGCTTGCTAATATAAAGCGATGAACAGAACCATATCCCGGAAGGGACTCTGGCCAGGGAAAGGGCCCTGGCCGGAGCGGGGGAGGCGTCACAGGATTCGGATTGCGATGCGCAGGGCGTCACAAGCGGGACGGCGGCGAGGGCCGGGGACGAGGCGGCGCCAGGGAACGTGGAGGTCTATGTTGGGTCGGTGGCATTGGCGGCGGCGGTGTGGTTATCCACAATGTATATTTTATCTAAATGTTTTTCATAAACAACATAGTTAGGTTTTTTTACTTTATTTTATTTTATTTTATTTTTTTTTCTAGTATGAGATTGAGATGACACAGTTTCATCTAATATCTGATGAGCAGATGGGCGAGTTTTAGCGTGAGATTTTTTCAAGAGTCTGCTCTTTCAGCACTGCTATTTCTGTCTGATAACGAGCGAGAGACTTTTGAGACGGAGATACTGACAAGGGGAGCTGGAGAGCAACTGGTGACATGTGGTTTTCTCAATGCCTGAGGAAAAGCCATGAAGCGGTTCAATATTTAGGATAGAAGTTGCTTTAGCGACAGACCACAAATTCATGAATCTATAGGTGTGGCCTCTCCAGAAAACATGTTTCTTGAGCCTGGAAGTCGACCAAATTGGCTCGGGATTTGCCTGGCTGCAAGCCCGAGGACATGATAGAGCGAATGAGAGATGTGCCTCTGAAAGAGGTTGTCTAAAACAATGTAAAATTCAAGCCTCGACAGGAGGTCCCGTGTTGAAGAAGGGCGAGGCTTCGTCAAAAGAGCTCATGCGGTTGCTTCAAAGATAGAAGACGTTGACTAGCACTGGATCGTTTGGATAGTGCGTCTGAGTAAGGATTAAATGCATCCCCCCCCTCAGCCTCCCAAGCAAGGCACATTTTCTCGGCTGGGTGTTGGGCTTTGATGTTTTGGCTGCCCTCGCTGCTTTTGCACAGATCTTCCCACTCAACTCTGGCGTGGCAGCTCTTTGCTGCCTCGGTTGTTTTTACCAGTGGCTTGACAGTGACAATGCAAAAACACGTGTCCTTGGCTCATCACGGCGCGAGCTACGTACGGCTTGCAGCGCACAACAGCGTCGACTCGGTTGGCGGCAGCAACAGCGGTTTTGGCCAAGTAAGAGGAAGCAAAAATTCAAAGCCTGGCGGGGTAGACGAGCCGAGGAAGATCTCAGGCTGGACTGAGCGCGGCGGCGACTAAACAATGTCCCCCAAGCTGAGAGACGGCTTGCTAAGCTTGAATGCGACGGGCCGTCGGCTGGATTGTAAAAGTTCTTTTTGTTGTGTGTACGAGACGAGAACATAGACCTTTAGCTTTGGACAGAATGGACGATCTCGGAAAAACGGTCGATAGCGGCTTAAAAGTGTAAGAGTACATACAAGAAGACACGCTAGTTCCAAGGGACCAGCCCCGCAAACTAAGCACTGAAATCAGCATCGACGGCGCCATCAACACAGCCCGCTCCTGCGGTATCTTTTTACTAGTGCAAAATTAGCTGATGACGGTCCGGGAGCACTAGGCCCCAACGCGCTGGTTTCGAAGGGGCATTTCTGCATAGGGCGGAGAGATTTTCTGCTGTGCGAACGGAGCCCTCTGGACCGATATTAGCTGTCAGTTGGGGGAGGGAAAATGTCAGGGGGGGCTTTGGCGAGGATGCATTCCGCGAAAAGAACGAGAGAGAAGAGCAGCACACAGCCACGCCTGCACAGTTTACTCGTAAGCGGAAAATGCCAGCCATCAAAGCTCAGACCGGCGAGGAGAACCGTAAAACATTGCACACGTCTGCATTCGTCGGGTGTCGAAGGTGCTGACAAACACGAGGCGTGGTTCTCCTGCTCGGCTGCGAACTGGCTTTGGCAGTTCGCTTGCCATGGAGAATTTAAGGGTCCCCGCTTTAAAAACGAGTGTTTTTCTTCAGAGTGCTGTTGCAAGGAGCTCTGGAGCCAAAGAAGGCGTTTTGATCAGAGGAGCAATTCGGACCACCCGAAAACCAAATCATGTGACCTCCATCTCTTCCTCTTCCTTCAGCTCAGAAGCGGGAAGAAGGCTGCACAGCGATTGTAACTGCTTCAGAGGATCAAGCGTGGGAGAGGGAGTGGGGGGAATAATGCCTCTGGTAGTCGAGAAACCGCGACGGTCTACTGAGTATTAGTACTGTGATATGCTGGTCTGTGATGAGCATAAAATTCGACTGATGCTCAACAAAGAATCAGGCAAAACGTCTAAAGGTTGACTAGCAAGTTAATTGTTCGTAATATGGCAATCTATTCTCACGGACAAGTTGAAGACATGAGATATTCAGTAGGGGAAGAAAAACGAATTCTATTACATTTTTTGTGTACTTCCAAAGGACTGAGGAGGTTAGCAGTACGGAGTACGGGCACAAGTACGGAGTACGGAGTACAAACCAATGTCAACCCCCTGACTGTTAAATTAGATGGGAAGAACCTGTTTTTTTTTGGAGGGGGGGGGGGGGGGGGGGGGGGGGTAATGCATATAAAAAAATAAAAAAAAAAAAATATAAACCGGGGGGCATGGAACCAAAAAAAAAAGGGGTGGCAGTGCCAAACCA
>JADHKP010000066.1:153307-182076 GCA_019925385.1 Raffaelea deltoideospora | reverse complement strand
CCCCCCCCTTCCCTTCTCCCCAAACCTCGCGTTTGTCACTTCTCTATTTAGTGTGTCCCCGTCAAATCCCCCTATGTTCCTGTACCCCCCGTAACCGCTAGCACAAGCCAGCCAAAGAGATAACGTGCTGTGGCCCGAAATCAAATCTTCGGTCGACTTCACTGTCATACAAACAGCCGGCGGGAAGGCTGCAGTTCGAGATGGGGAATAAGAGAAGAAAGATGAAGGATCAAAAGAGAGACACTCTTATGACGTTGTCGAGAAGCCGAAGAAACATCGCCAGCATCACTTGCAGTCTTGACGGTGAAATAACAAGAAGTCATCATTCCGAAAGGAAGCTGGACTTTTGTTCTTTTTCTCACCCCCCCAAAAATGAACGCTTTGCCAGGCGGGCTCTCGGCGCTACCTTTCCTCCTGCTCTGGATACAAAAAATTATGATATGTCACTTGCTGAACATGTCTTCCTCGCATTCCCGCCAGAGACACGCCCAACCCTGATGGGTGATGTTTCTGTTTGCTTTTTCTTCGCAGTGCCTTTGCCGTTCGATATTAAAAAGCGTCGTTCACCTTCATCGGATTGCCAGACAAGACTCTTTTGTATTTGCGCTCCCATCCTCTTTTCTTTTTTTTTCTTACTCCCTCCCCCCTACCCCCTCCCTCCCCTTAAGCTCTCGAGGTGCATCCGGTTTTGAATGTCACTTTTTCGGAGTGATTAAACGCTGTCAACTTGTCGTACTAACATTTTCCCTTTTCTTCCTTTGCTCAGACATTTCGAACGTGCGGCAGCCAACGTCGGCCTGGATTTCCTTGCCCATCCATTTTGGGACAGGTACATCGAGTACGAGGAGCGGCTCGAGTCACCAGACAACGTGTTCGCCATCCTCAAGCGCATTATCGGGATTCCAATGCACCAATATGCGCGCTATTTTGAGAAATTTCGGCAGCTCGCGCAATCGCGTCCTGTTGCAGACCTTGTACCTGCCGAGATGTTGACCCGGCTACAGGCCGAGGTGGCGACCGAGGCGGCGCAGTTTGGCGTGGCAAAGACAGACGCGGAAAAAGAGGTGGCGGTGCGTGCGAAGATAGACGCGTATTTTTACGAAATCTTCACCAAGACCCAGGTCGAGACCAACAAGCGCTGGACGTTTGAAGCCGAGATCAAGCGGCCATACTTCCACGTGACAGAGCTGGACTACCAACAACTGGCCAACTGGCGCAAATACCTTGATTTCGAGGAGGCCGAGGGCAGCTACTCGCGCGTGGTGTTTCTTTACGAGCGCTGCTTGGTCACGTGTGCCTTTTACGAGGAGTTTTGGTTTCGCTACACGCGCTGGATGCAAGCACAGCCGGACAAGGAGGCGGATGTTCGCAACATCTTCCTGCGCGCAACCACGCTGTTTGTGCCAGTCAGCCGGCCGGCCATCCGGCTTCAGTTTGCCTATTTCGAGGAGAGTTGCGGGCGCGTGGATGTGGCGCGCGACATTCACAGCGCGGTGGCGGACAGGCTGCCCAGCGCGGTGGAGGTGGTGATCTCGTGGGCCAACCTGGAGCGGCGACACGGTGGGCTGGATGCGGCCATCGACGTGTTTAAGAAACAGATCGACACGCCCGAAGTCGATCTCTTTGCCAAGGCGGCACTGGTGGCGGAGTGGGCTTTTATGCTGTGGCGAGTCAAGGGCTCGGTGCAGGACGGGCGCACAGTGTTCGAGAAGAATGTGCAGTGGTATGCCGACAGCGGCAAATTCTGGTGGAAGTGGATTGAGTATGAGCTGGCGCAGCCAACCACGGTTGACACCGAGGCCGACACTGCGTCCAGGCTAGACCACGTCATCAACGAGATGCGGCAGAAGAGCCGGCTGTCGCCAGCAACAAAGCGAGAGATGTGCCAGGTCTACATGACGTACCTGCAGCAGCGGGGCGGCAAAGACTCGATGAAAAAGTTTCTTGCTCTTGATCGAGAAATGTTTGGGTATGTTTCTTTCGTTTCTTTCTGCTACTATTGCTGTCCCCCGTGCCCTTTTACCCTTTATCCTTTCCGGTTGCTCTTCTCCGACCTCTAACAAGCTTCAACCCTTTTAGGCCGTCGTCAATCTCCTTTTTTACGCAAAACAAGCTCAAGGCCAAAGAGAAAGGAGAGACCATCATCGAGCTGGATGAAGGCACGCTGCGGAAAGCTGAACACAAGTACCCCAACTACTACGAGCTGTTCAGCGATCCAAATCCAGCGCAACTTGGCCTGGCTCCATTCAATTGAGTATGATCGAGTAGAGCCGCCAAGTGGCGTTGGTTTTGCTTCGGTAACTCTGCAAAGTACATTTTCCTGATCTGTATATTTTTATTCTTTTTCGTTGGTCTTCCTGTTTGGTTCTTATATCCTCCCTCCGTACCTGGCCTCTGTTGGCTGAGTGTATTGTATTTTTTTCGTACTCTTGGGTCATTGCACATACAAAAACCAAAAAAGGGAGGAACCGGTACCTGGGCGAAAAATGCCTTTGAAATGGAGTTTTCTGCTTCTTGAGGAGATAAGCGAGGGAAAGCAAGGCGGGCTTGTCTTTTTGATAATTAATTTTTTTTTTTGACCTTTTTTTTCGTTGATATTTTTGTTTGCCCATTTTTGTTGCGGGTGGCGCTGAATCTTCTTAGTCTGATTGAGCACAGCAAAACTTTTAAGCTCATAAGGGGCTTACAAGGGAGCAGCCAGTAGATCGTCTCGACCTGTTATTTATTAGATTTGCGTTCACTACCGCGATAGAAGAAAAGGGGCAGGTGGAATATATACGAGGAGTAATAAATACATTGGTAGAAAGAAATCAAAAGGCAAAAAAACACAGCCTACTTTTCGAGAATTTCCCTCACCGGGTCGGTGTCCTGTCCAGGCGAAATTTGTCAGAAACGGCTGTACAGAGTAATCTCCGGCAAGGAGAGAGACCGTGAGGCCTGTTTTGATTTGTTCAACTTTTACGACAGCCTTTCAGTTGGTTGTATGGATATATTACGGAGTACGAGTAATAATACGGGGTTCGTGTAAAATGTTCTTCAAAGCTTATTTTGAGTCAGATAGACAAAAATGCCTATATAAAGTCAAAGTAGTGCTAGTTTCTCCAACAAGTTCCAAACATCCCCCGTGGCGCAATTGGATAGCGCGTTAGACTGTTATCACACAAAGTGAAACATGTTCTATCTAAAGGTTGGTGGTTCGAACCCACCCGGGGGAGTTTCATTTTTTGCTTTTTCTGCTTTTTTTTGCTCCAATTTAGCAGGGTAAATTGAACAGTTTGGCTTTTGAAAATATAATGTCTTCTTATTCCTTTCTCTTTTTTTTTTTTTGTAAAATTTCTTTTCTTTCTTTTTTTCCTAAACTTTTCTATATTCACTTCTCGCTTTACTCTCTTCAAGGTTTGCCAATTTCTATTGGTAACGTATTGCGACGTAAAGCTACGTACAATCTACTCGTGTGACAGCAACTCACAAATGTCGGTCCGCCGCCTTCTACTGGCTGGCCATCGGCCGCTGATAACGTCTCCTCGGAAGGAGACATCCAGCCATAAAGCCTTAGTGTTCCGTGGAGTTTTTCACGCTTCTCTCCGAGATGGCGCCACAGAAGACGGAAAGGTTTAGCAGGGCCAGCCGAGAGATAACATAGCAATTAGAGTGGGGTGGCTCTGTCGTTTGCTGTTTCCTTTCTGCTCGCCAACTTTCTGCCTTTCTTTCGCCCATTTCCCAGTCCGTTGCTCCATTTTTTTTTTACAGATTATATTGCTCGTACGTGCCTTGGCACTTGTGCTGCGTACGAAGCAATACTGTGTATTACTCCGTACACTCCCGCCGTATTCCGACGGCGCTCGGCTCCAGCAAAGGCAAGGCGATTTCTTAGCGCGATGGCGAGAATGCAAGGCAAAGCACGTAAAACTGGCGCCGTCTAAACACCTCTCTCCTGGAAGGAAGATGTAAAAAAAACGGAACCTGAATTTCAAATGAGTAAGACCTCAACACCTCCAAGTCAAATGACAAAAGCCACAATGAGGTCAAAGCCCGAAAAAAAAATCCCCAAAAAAGTAATCAAAATAAGAGAAACGCAAAAGCTTACGAGTATCCTTATATAAAATCTTTTGTTCTGCGGCACAACGCCACAGGGCGCCGGAACTTGGCTCCGAAACTTCTCCGAAAGGATGGCGAGGCGCTAAAACGCCTCTTCCACGCGTGGTCATATGCAAAGCAGACGACTAAAGCAGCCAGTTACTCATATGGATACAAGAAGACGAAAAGCAGCGAAAAGCAGCGAACGGGCTGGGCAGCAGCGGCGAAGTCAATTCTGGGTGACCCCCCCTAGAGTTTGTCATGGGGAATTCTCTAGCTGCCTATTGGCCAGAACAATCGCCGGAGCCCGTCTGAGTATAGCAGACCACTTCCACTAAACAGACCCCGTACTATTAGCACCCGGTGGGCCAGTCGTACAAAACGACGCTTTCTAATTGTGGCACGCCAACTCATTACGGTCGACCGCTCTTTTTTTCCCTCCAGGGGTTTCCATATCTTTCGACTGTGTCTCTCTTTTCCGTTCGTGACTCTTTTCTCTCTCTTTCTCCCTTTTTCGTTTTATCTGTCATTGTTGCGTTGAGAGCGAAGGTCAGTTGCTTTTGAAAAAACACAAAGGTGAGCAATATTATTTCCCCCCTTTTTTAAAAAAAAGACGATAAGTCCGGGCTTTTTATCAAAGAGCTTTTGCTTTCTGTGTGTTTCTTATCTTTTCAATGCAGCACCCCCCTGCCACCCCGGTATCTCCTGTTTGAGATGCCTTCCCAGGCTGCACCTGTTTGAACGTGCTTGGCCGATTTGTCTTTGTGTTTGAATTATACTGACCTCCTCTCGTTCGTTTAGTCCAAAAAAGGTCTCACGAGCGATCGGTCTCTATCGTGTGCGTGTGGTATTATCTATCTATACGAGTATATATCGACATATCCCGTTATCGGCAAACCAAACAACCGAAGAAAAAAAAAAAAAAAAAAAACACCATGGCTTCTTTTGCTACACGGCACGTTGTGCGTGCGGCGACTCGGTCGGCCCCAGCTGCCCGCAGCGCCGCTTTCACGTCCTCGTCGGTGGCGGCGGCGTCGCGCATTGCCTTCCGCCAGTCGGGCCGGCGCTTCTACTCGTCGGAAGCGCCCAAGGGCTCGTCGTCGTCGTCGTCGTCGTCGTCGTCGCTTCTTCTGTGGCTGGGCGTCGGCGCTGTGGGTGCTGGCGGCGCCTACTACTACCTGACGCAGGATGTCAAGGCTGCGCCCAAGGCGGCGTTCAAGCCCGAGTTCAAGGACTACCAGGCCGTGTACAATGCCATTGCCAAGCGGATCCAGGAGCACGACGAGTACGACGACGGCAGCTACGGGCCTGTGCTGCTGCGGCTGGCCTGGCATGCGAGCGGCACCTACGACAAGGCCACGGGCACGGGCGGCAGCAACGGCGCCACCATGCGCTTTGCCCCGGAGAGCGAGCACGGCGCCAATGCGGGCCTGATCAACGCCCGCAACTTTCTGGAGCCGATCAAGGGTGAGTTGGGGGGCGGAAAGTATAACATGTGTTTGAGAGAGAAAAAAAAAAAAAAAATACTGACATCTCTCCAGCCCAGTTCCCGTGGATCTCCTACTCGGACCTGTGGATTCTCGGTGGCGTGTGCGCCGTGCAGGAGATGCTGGGCCCCAAGATCCCTTACCGGCCTGGCCGCAGCGACCGCGACATGACGGCGTGCACGCCGGACGGGCGGCTGCCGGACGCTTCGCAGGGGGCGGATCACGTGCGCAACATCTTCTACCGCATGGGCTTTGACGACCAGGAGATCACGGCGCTGGTGGGCGCGCACGCGGTGGGCCGGTGCCACCCGCAAAACAGCGGCTACGACGGCCCGTGGACGTTTGCGCCCACCGTCTTTACCAACGACTTCTACAACCTGCTGCTCAAGTCCAAGTGGGAGTGGAAGAAGTGGGACGGGCCCAAGCAGTACACCGACAAGGAAACCAAGTCGCTCATGATGCTGCCGGCCGACATGGCCTTCCTCCTCGACAAGAAGTTCCGCAAGTACGTTGAGAAGTATGCCGCCGACAACGACGCCTTCTTTAGCGACTTCTCCGCCGCCCTGCTCAAGCTGTTCGAGCTCGGCGTGCCCTTTGCCGAGGGCACCGAAAACCAGCGGTGGATCTTCAAGAACCTGGACGAGTAGGCGGCCGCCTTGAGCTTTTTGTTTTTTTTTTTTTTGGATTCTCTTTGGAAATACATCGGCAAACGACAAGAACAAACCGATTGAACCAGCCCGACAACGAGCCCCCCCCCTTCCCCGCCCCTCCCGGAGCCATATACCACAAACAACCACAAGCCAATCCGTAATGACGGAGCCTTGGCGTGTATTAAGAAAAGACCTAGCCCCCAACTTGAGCTCGCGATTGAGCCTTTTTAAAGTCACAAACAACGCCCACCTAAAAACAACACGATACAGAGGCAGAGAATGAAGACCTGACGGAGGATTGGGTAAAAGTCATAGAACTAGAAAGACAGGCCACCACGGAGGTCGGGTGGTAGGGAATTGTTAAAGTAGCCGGGATGAGAACAGAAATCTAGAATAGAGAAATCTAGACAAAGGAGACGCGATAGAGGCAGAAAGTACTATAAACAAGAAATACAGGTTTCTATGCTATTCACCACAGTCTCTTGCGATGCCAACTGAATTTTGCGTGGATTTCATTGTGTAGTAATAGTACCTGGATTTAAATACACGTGACTTCATGTTAGCTTTAAAAATTCAGCAAAAATTAAGCCCCTAAACGAAGCTTTCAGACAGCACACTTTTTGACTGTCGTGACCAAGACCATGCAGGACGACGGGAGAGCCAGCTCAGGCTTCAATTGATTGCCACGACTGTCTGGCTGGACTGACTGGCCGATTTTTTTTTCTTTCCATTTTTCTTCTTCTTTGCAAAGTGACAACGGGCCGTCAAGCAGGTGGCAATGTCGCTGTCACTTCCTTCGCGGCGGGGCCTGGCGCTGGGCTGGCGAAGGAGCAGCAGCGGAGGAGGTGGTACTGCTCTTCCAGCACTGTTTAGCAGCAGCAGAAGCAGCAGCAGCAGTAGCAGTAGCAGCAGCAGCAGCGGCCGCCGTGGCTGCTGCAGCTGCTTTCCACGGCAGCTGGCGGTTGTGCGGCTGCAGAGGGCGGCGGCGGTTCCGAGTGGTCTTGCCGGCCAGAGATGCCGCCCTTGGCGGCAACAGAGTAGCTGCTCAAATGGCTATTATTACTCGACAGAGTCCCACCTCGAGCCGCCATTGCCGAGGCAGAACGCATCGTCTGAGCTGAGCGAGACGAGGAAGACGAGCGAGACGGGCGAAACGAGCGAGCCGGGCGAGACGAGCAAGACAAGCAAGACGGGCTCTGGCGATGCCACGGGGCCACCGTCGTCGTCGCCCGTCGTGATTCCGCCGGCCTCTTCTGCGGCAGCGGCGGCGACGGCGGCGGCCGTGCTCGACCGGTACCGCAGCCGGCTGGCGGCCAAGGCCCAGCAGGAAGGCGTGGAGGACGTGGACGCGCTGCGCAGGGCATACGCGGCCAAGATTGAACAGCTGCGGCGCAGCGATGCGGTGGTGATGCAGGACGGCAGCGGCGGCGTCGGCGTCGGCGGGGAAGTCGTGGCGGGCAAGAAGGCGGGCAAGAAGACGGGCAAGAAGACGACGGACCAGACGGAAGCGCCGGTGGTGGCTCAGAACCGCGAGACTGAGGCAGTGCAGGCGGCAAGCGGCAGCAGGACGACGACGGCACAGCCAACCGCAGCCGAGTCTGCTTCTCCTTCTGCTGCTGCGCCTGCTCAGAGCAGTCCGCGCCGCCGGCCCGGGGCGCCGCGCCCGCTGGCGGCCATGCTGGATCTCGACAAGGCGCGCCAGCTGCCGCGCGAGGAGCTGACAGCGGTGTGGCGGCTGCGCTTTGCCGGCGACGCGAATTCGCTGTGTGCGGTGGTGCCGGCGGCCACGTACGCCGCCATGGAGGCGGCGGCGCGGGCGCGGCCGCAGTTTGTGCTGCCGGTGCCGGTGTCCCAGAAGGCAGCGAACGGGGACGGCGGCGACGGCGGCGACAGCGGCGACGCCACCACCCCCCAGAGCGGCGCCGAAATCCACTTTTTGCAGTGGACATTTGACGCCGGCGAGCCCGGCGGCGGCGTGGCGCCGTCCAGCACCGTGCTCTTCACGTCGCTGGCCGAGTACAAGCTGCGGGGCGAGTTTGCCACGCCACACACGACGGTGACGCACTACACAGACCTGGTGGCCGACTGCGGCGTCGTCCTGATGCAGGGCCAGATCGTCAACAGCAGCAACGACGACGCCGAGCCGGGCAGCAGCAGCCGCGGCCGCATCTCCATTGACGACGCCCAGTGGCTGGTCATGTGTCTGCAGCGCTTCTACGGCGCCTGGGCCATTCCCGACGACGGCAGCAGCGGCAGCAGCAGCAGCAGCGTAGCCACAGGCGCAGCGGCCGAGGGCGAGCGGGCGCGTCGGCTGTTGCTGCAGCAGTTTGCCGCCGGCGATCCGAACTTTAGCATTGAGCGGCTGATGGAAGAAGCGGAAAAGCTGGCATGACCGCTGGAGGCGGAGGTTGAGGTGGTCGATGGTGTAAAGGCATACAAAAACGTGCAAAACTAAGCAAGAACTAGAAAAGGGCAAAACAACGAATAGGGGACATCTGAAGATGATTGATGCTACGTTGTAATGACAAAATACAGTTGACTAGATATGGGGTTGCAAGGACAAAAAACAGTTGACTAGGGGGTTGACAAGGACAAAATTATCAAATGCTTATTTATCCCATGTACGACACTTGCTGCAAGTTCAAGGACGGGCTCTCGCCGAAGCCTGCACCTTGATCAAACCCGGATCGCTCCCCTCGCCGCAACCTGCACCTTGATCCCTAGGTCGGTCGCTCCTCTCCCTCTACAGCTTGGCCCCGCCCGCTTTGCTCTCCTTCAGAGCCATGTCGCGCAGTACGCGCCGCAGAATCTTCCCGCTGGCCGACTTGGGAATGGCGTCGATGAAATGCACGCCGCCGCGCAGCTTCTTGTGCGGAGCTGTCTGGCCGGCCATCCAGGCCACGATTTCGGCAGCCTTGGCGGCGTCGGTGGGCTGGCCGGGCTTGAGCACGACGTAGGCGCGCGGCACTTCGGTGGCCTGGGCACGGTCTTCGACGCCAACGACGCCGGCGTCCAGCACGTCCTTGTGGCTGAGCAGCAGGCCCTCGAGCTCGGCTGGCGGGACCTGGAAACCCTCTGAAGCTGTTAGAGACAGGATGGAAAGTGGGGGGGGGTGGGAAGTGGGAAGAAAGTATCTCTTTTCTGTCTCTCTGTCTCTCTGTGTAGGTCGGGTGAAATGTCTTCTCTCTCTCTCTCTCTGTGTAGGTCGGGTGAAATGGGTCTCTTCTCTCTCTCTCTCTCTCTCTGTAGGTCGAATGAAATGTGTCTCTTCTCTCTCTCTCTCTCTCTAGATGAAACTCACTGTACTTGATCAGCTCCTTGAGCCGGTCGACGCAGTAGTAGTTGCCGTGCTTGTCGCGCCGGAAAATGTCGCCGGTCTTGAAATAGCCGTCGGGCGACATGCAGGCACGCGTGTTGTCGGGCAGGTTGAGGTAGCCCTGGAACACGTTGGGCCCGCGCAGCCACAGCTCGCCCGGCTCGCCCTCGGCCACCTCGCGGGCCGCCGAGCTGGCGCCGCCGCCGCTCTCGGCATCTGCCGTGTCGACGAGCCTGGCCTCCATGTTGGGAATCAGCTTGCCGCAGGCGCCCATGAACTTGCCCCATTCGTCCGGCAACTGCATCAGCGCCACCGGCGCCGTCTCCGACAAGCCGTAGCCCTGCTTGACGGCAATCTTGAGCCGGTCCCACAGCGCGGTGGCCAGCTCGGGCGTCAGCGGCGCCGCCCCCGAGTGCAGCATGCGCATCGACGACAGGTTGTACTTGGCCACGGCCGGGTGCTTGGCAAAGGCCAGAATCACCGGCGGCGGCACGTAGGCAAAGCTGAGCCCGTACTGCTCGATCAGCTGGCACGCCCGCTCAATGTCGAAGCGCGGCATGATCACCAGCTCCCAGCCCGTGTACACAAACGCGAAAATGCAGCAAGTCAGGCCCTGTTCATTAGCGGCGGTTGGGGGGGAGGAGAGAGCGACACAAAACAGCAGCTCAGCCACGTACATAGATGTGGAAAAAGGGCGTGATTCCAAGCCCCTTGTCGCCCTTGCCGTCTGCGCCGCCATAGGGGTGGAAATACGGCGCATCCATGGACGCCATCTGCAGGATGTTGGCCACGATGTTGTAGTGGCTCAGACAGACGCCCTTGGGCAGGCCCGTGGTGCCGGAGCTGTAGACGAGAAAGGCCAGGTCGCGCCGGGGGTCGATGGGCACGGGCGCGATCGCGAGCGAGCTGCTGCCCGCGTGGCTGGGCACGGCGACGCCGTGCAGGGCGCTGAAGTGAGCGGCGACGCCGGCCGGGTCGCGCTGGTCGCCCAGCAGGATGATGCGGTTGTCCGGGATGCCCACGGTCTTGGCAGCGCGGCGCGCCGTCTCGAGATACGGCAACTGCGTGACGATAGCCTTGGCGCCGGCATCGCGCAGCTGGAAGGTCAGCTCCTGCTCCGTGTACAGCGGATTGGCCGGCGAGCCCACGCCGCCCGCCCACAGCAGCCCCAGCATCAGGGCTGGCGTGTCGACGCTGTTGGGCGTGTAGAACGCCAGCACGTCGCCGCGCTGCCACTGCCACTGGTCTTTCAGCCCGCGCCCAAACGCCAGCGCCGCGCTGCGCAGATCGCCAAATGTGTACGTGCGGCCGGTGTCGCCATCGGTGAAGATTTCTGTCTGTCAGAACGGCACGGGGAGAACCAGTGACAGAGGCCAAAAAAGGCCAATGACAGCCGCGAAACAATGACAGCTGCAAACAATGACAGCTGCAAACAATGACAGCTGCAAACAATGACAGCTGCAAACAATGACAGCTGCAAACAATGACAGCTGCAAACAATGGCAGCCGCAAACGGACTCACCCTTGCTGTCGGTAAACTCCTTCGTCTTCCGCTCGAACAAGAGCGTCCAGATGTCCACCTCGGGAACAGAAACTGGCGGGTACGGAGATTTGTCGGGCATGCTTGCAGGCTGTGTAAGACGCGGTTAAACGGAGTCGCGTCGGGAAGTGCGAATGGCTCAAAATATGCACTGCGTCGTCTGCGTCGTCTCTGCGCAGTCTGTCGTCTGTGTCGTCTGTGTCGTCTGTCGTCTGTGTCGTCTGTCGTCTGCGTGTCTGTTGTCTGCGTTGTCTGCGTCGTATGCTCCCTCTTTAGAAATGTTCTCCGCACAAAGGAAGCTGAAGCCAGCCAAGCTAGCTAACCAGATCGTGTGGCCAAACTCCAACTATTTTCTGGAAACTGCGGGGATTTGTGGAGCGCCGAGGCTCGATCTGAATGCTCAGCCCCCCCCAGAAGAAGGCCCCAGAAGATCGAGCCTCGGTCTCGAGTCGTCGTCGACACACCCCGGATTACTCCCGTACGGAGTTCATCCAACTCGCCGTAGAGTCCGTGAGCGATGCGCTGTGTGCTGCCGACTCTGTGCACGCACATTGTTGCACGTACGTCGTAATATGGCTTTAGCACAAAGGCCGACGCAGCCCGACTCACGAATTGGCATTTTCAGCTCTGCTTGACGAAGCTGGAAAACAGCCTTTTCAAGACCGTAAAAAAAAAATCTTGGAGAGGGATCGCTGTTTCACCGGTTGCAACCGTTGTGATGCGTTTAATGGATCCGGGCAAAAGGGCGATTTGACAGGAAGAAAATCGTACCAAAAAAGACCTTTGTCGTACCAAAAAAAAAAAAAAAAGTTTGGCTTTATTTTTGATCATCTAGGATCCTCACGAAACAGAAATGATGTGCCGTGAGCTATTTATAAGAACATGTAATAATACGGATTAATATGGATTGCCAGCCTGGAAGATCCCCGAGAGGCAGTTGCGAGCCGCATGTCACGTCGCTCCTTCCTACAAAATTCTCTCGCAAAAATACGCACGAGTGAGAAAGGCCGGCTTGAAAGTGGAAGCCATTTTCACGAGGTGAACAAGAAAGCAGAGCTGGAGCAAGAGAAGCAAAAAGTCAGGAAAAAAGAACCAACTGTCCTATTCACGCACATGGCAGGACCAAGATTGCGATTGCAAAGAGGCGTGAAACTGCCAGCTC
Organism: Raffaelea deltoideospora; assembly: GCA_019925385.1. Classification (NCBI taxonomy): domain Eukaryota; kingdom Fungi; phylum Ascomycota; class Sordariomycetes; order Ophiostomatales; family Ophiostomataceae; genus Raffaelea; species Raffaelea deltoideospora. The sequence goes on along the minus strand of JADHKP010000066.1, from coordinate 169,844 downwards.
GAAAACTGCAAAGGAGACTCGGACGGACAAGGAAAAAATAAAACAACAAAAATCCAGGAAATCGGGAAGAAAGGAGAAAAGGACGACAGATGTCAACTTCCAACAGTTAGCAGGACAACTTTTGACAGACCCTCAACGCCAACTTTAGCGCGGTGTCGCTTTTGTCTTCGTTGACAGTCTCAGCCCCATGCGAAACAGCCCAGGGGCCAACACGCCCGTGAAGCTCCACTCCCAGAGGGCCACTTCCATGGGGGCGATACAGAGCATGCAGAGGACTCTGTAACCATAGTGCAGAGAAATACGGCCAAGTACTCGTGCCAGAGAACAGTTTTTGCACGACACCCTCCCGGCCCAGGGTTGGACGTTTGAGATCAGCAGACTTCCAGACGATCTTTTGCGGATCTCCGTGATACAATGCATCATTACACCCAGGCAGGGACAGCGAAGAAAAAGAACGGCGCGAGGGAACAAACGTGAAGAGCTCCTTGAGCCAAAGAAAGACAGAGACTGCCGTCTTTGCGCCATCCGAGAAACAGGTCGTCTTGATTGAGTCTTCTTGGTGCGAAAAAAAGAGAGCCCCAACGCATCTTGCTGTCGGCGTCTCGCCTGCACCATCTCCTTTGCGGGGTCTCTTACCTTTCTCGCCCACATTTCTGTTCACGGAGACCTGTCGCCTACGCATTCGTATCAGATTGGCCCTTGGAATCCCGGCGTCCCTGCTCGTTTGGGGGGCTTGGACGAGGCAAGCGACCCGTCTCAGAGGACCAGATGGTCTCGTTAAGAGACAAGCTTGTGAGAGCTTTGTTTTGGTTATGGATTGTCTCGACAGTCTCCACTTGACGGCGCCACATGGCAGACTCTACGGAGTATTCCATGCTGGTGTTTGTTGATGTCAACCTAAGGGGCGAGAGTCGTCTGGTGTTTTTCTCGGTATAAGTTGCCATCGCCTCGCCGTTCTGAGAGCTTGGCTGGCTCTCTCTCTTCCTTTCGTTTTCCACATCCTCGAGCATTTTTTCTTTCTTTCTTTCTTTCTTTCTTATTTTTATTCTTCACTTCTCCCACTGCCATCCTCTCTGGAGGCCTTCCGTTCTTCTCCACAGCTGGCCTGTCTTTTTTTTTTTTTTTTCTAAAGCGCTGTTCGTTGGCAATCAAGACACCGTCGTTGTTTGCTTTCTAACTCGCCGAGAGACTTTTTCTTGCTTCTGTGCACATACATTCAGAATGTTCTTCTCCAAGGCAGTCGTGGTGCTCTTTGCAGCCTCGGCCTTGGCTCTCCCGGCCGCCACCAAGAGAGCGGGCGTGCTGACGCCGAGCGAGTATGCCGATTTTCAGATTTCAGACGGAGTTGGCGGCAACGCTCTGGACGAGGTCAAGGCCAACTTTCCTGTAAGTTTTTTTTCCCGGTTGTCAGGCTGCCCGTTTGATGGGTCACACACACACACACACTCTCTCTCTCTCTCTCTCTCTCTCTCTCCTTCTCTCTCTCTCTCTCTCTCTCTCTCTCTCTCTCTCTCCTTCTCACTCTCTCTCTCTCTCTCTCTCTCTCTTTCTCTCTCTTTCTCTCTCTTTCTCTCTCTTTCTCACTCACTCACTCACTCTCTCTCTCTCTCTCTCACCACACCCACTCACACAAACAGATCGACTTTGACGACCTGGCCGGCGTGGACCCCGACGACCTGGCCATCATAAAGGCGGCACGCGTGACGGCCGAGGCGGCCGAGACCGACGAGGGCGGCTTCAACGATGCCATTGAGGCGGCCGGCAAAGACACGGCCGAAGGAGAGGCGCTGCAGGTGGGCAAGATCAAGAACAAGGTGCTCAAGCTCGAGCTCGAGGTGCTGGGCCTGCAGATCGACCAGGCCCAGACGGGCAAGGACAATTCCGACAAGATCGCCGAGGAGACGACCAAGCTCAACAACAACATCAAGATCGACGCCTCCAACGCCGGCGCCGCCAGCCAGAGCGTCGACTTTGATGGCGACGACAGCCCGTGAGCGCTTGCGAGTTGCGGTGGAGGGCTGTGCTTGGGTGCACGCACACAAGCGTCCGTCTTGAAGGGTTTTGCTGGGTTCGAGGGCTATCATTTCTGTACATATTTTTCTTCTTTTTTTGTGACAGGGCTCAAAGGTAAAAAAAACTTGTTGCTGCTTATCTGTTTTCCGCGATCCAGCTGCTCTGTACATGTGCCAAAAAAAAAAAAAAAAGAAAAAACCCAATACCTGCTGGACCAGTGCTGAGTATCCATGGTAAGTAAGAGTGTCTAATTTTGACGTGTTTGATTTTGTCGTGTGTTTGGCTTTATCAAGTTTCGTTTGCAGCGTGGGAGCGCCCCTCGTGGTGGGCGTTTGCTAACGTCACCCCATAACAACGTCGAATTTTCTTGTGTAACAAACATTGCCAGACAAGAGCGGTCACCGGTCTGAGAATTTACAGTGTTTGAGTCCCCCCGACTTTTGTTTACACAAGCAGGTTCCGTTTGTCGTGTGTTGGGAGAAATAACTAATACAGAGCATACTGATACAGAGCATACAGACAAAAACAGAAAAAAAGGTCAAGGAAGCCGCAGCACCCTGTTCTGTACAAGCGACAGACAAGGCCAAGGAAGCTCAGCACGCCCGAGCTGTATTACAAGTCATGAAAAGAATGGAAATATCACCCACGCGAGAGACTGTCGATTCGCCATTGCACAACGACATCCCCGGCCACCCCTGCCGCCACTGTAGCTACCCGGCTGTGTGCGTTCGTGCTGGAGAAGGCCGCGGCGCTCGTCGCTAGTCAAAGAGAAGTTTCTCTGTTGGTGTGCTGTCTAATGTCCTCTGTCGGCCAGGTGCTCCGCGAGCTCTGTTTGTGTTTGTCGTTTGTCTTTTGTCATGTCTTTCTTCTACCCACCATGCTCTGTTTGTCGTTTGTAGTTTGTCATGTCTTCCTCCTCCTGTTCACCGCCTTTGCTCTGTGCCACTGCTGACTGCTTTCTCTCGCCACAGCTGCTCTTTCATCTCTTGGCCATTTGTCTTGCTGCGGCCTGCCTTCGCTCCGCTCTGCATGGTCTTCTCCGTCTCCTCTTTGTCTTCTCTTCTGTGTGCTCTCTGCAGTCATTCCCGCCACTGCACCACTGCATGCTCGCTGCTGTTGCCAGCTCTCTCTCTCTCCCTCTCCCTCTCTCTCTTTCTCTATTCCCCTCTCTCCCCCTCTCTCCCCCCCTCTCTCCCTCTCTCCCTCCCTCCCTCTGCTATCGGCATCCGCGTCTGTCACATGGATCGCCGCCTCTGTGCAAACTACCCCTTCCGAGGCTGCGTCGCGTTTGCAGACAGAGGCCGCTCGCGCTGCTCCCGCTGCCGGGAAGCGCCGCCGCCCGAAGCTGCTCTGGCACGGTCGACTCCGGAGCTGCCGGCGTTCCACATCGGAACGGCTGCGTTGCAGGTGCGGCCGCGGCGGCTCCAGCACCTTGGCAACGGCACCCATAGCATCCATAGCAACAGCAGCACCGATAGCATCAGCAGCAACGACGACGACGATGACGACGACGACGACAACGACAACAACAACAACAACCACAACCCTGCGGCTGACAACACCCACAGCTGCCGAGATGCGTGGCCGCCTCCGCCGCTGCCGGCGTCGTTTGGCTCCATCGACCCGCTGCCGCTGCCGGTCACGGTCCTGCACCTGCTGCGTGCCCGCGAGCGCGAAGCCGCCGCCCGCGCGCGCACCGACGCCGCCCGGCGCCACCTGCGCCGCTGCCTGCTCATGGGCCACCGGGCACGGCGGGCGGCTCGCCAGGCCATTGCCGAGGCGCACGAGACGGCGGCCGTGATTGCGGCGCTGCTGCGGCTGAGGGGCGGCGGCGGTGGCGATGCCATGGGGGGGGTTGCCGGCCCGCCTCGCCGTCTCACCACCCGCGCACAAGAGGACGTGGCCCGGCGCTACACCGACAACCTGCGCGAGATGAGCCGGGCGCGCTGCGAGACCACCCGGCTGCGGGCCGCCTGGCGCCAGCACTGCTGTCTGCTGGCCCAGCGCGGGCTGCGCGACATGATCGTGCTGGAGGCCGCCGCGACCGCCGCCGTCGTGGCTCTGGAGACGGTGCGGCAGCGATGCATCTGACGGTACCCGAGATTGTTGGCGGCTGTTGTGAAAGAGAAGGCCGCCTGGACGATAGAGGGGCGACGAGAGGCGCCAGATGAGGGAGAACCTGGGAAAGTATGGGGGGAAATGGAGCGAAAGAACGGATGAGGGAAAGAGAGAACGAATGAACGACTAAACGACCAAACGAATAAACGAATGAACGAGAACCGAGCAAACGAACAAACGATCACGTCAGCCGCTGTCCCACTGGCAGGCCTGCAGTGAAATCTGCACAACCCAAAACACACCTGGCAAGGCTGAGACACCTGTCACAACGGCAGCCGTGCAAGGCCCAGCAGGCAACGGAGGGAGCAGAAAACGAAACCAGCAGTCTGGCTTGCCGAGCAGGAGTCGGATGTTTGCCATGTCTCAAAGCAGCGCATCGAGCTTACTCTGGTAGCGGCCGAGTTCGTCAGCCGTTGTATCACATATTCTCGTGCACTCCAAAATGAATACGTAAGGTGTTGGTGGTGACAGATAAAATGAATCTATCTTGTACCTCATGTGCAAAAATCAATACATAAGGGTCTCCTAAAAGAAAAGACCAAAAAAAAATAAAGAAATAAAGTCACTGGTCATCCATTGAAGGCAAACACGAAAACCAAAAGTAAGGCCGGCTAAACGTAGAGTACACGCTCAGATGGCAAAACGAGACGAGTTTCATGAGAGGAGATGCAAAAGGCCCAGCAGGACTGTAACAAGCACCCTTTTGCGTGATCCTTCTGTCCTTTGATAATCCCTCCCCCCTCAATCCATTTAAATAGCCAGACATCTTGCAGTGCCACCTCTCCAGCAAGCAAAAGCAGCAGCCAACTCAGAACAACAAACGCCGTCCTGCTTGGAACTTGCTGGAGCCAGGAGGACAGACCAAATCCAGCGGCCCGAGAATGCAACCAAAGGAGAAACCAAAAGAGATGGTGGCCACGTAATATAAAAAAAAAGCACACCAAAGGTATGAAAAAAAAGGCGGTAGATTGTAAGTCTAGGCGAGGATGAAGATGAACAAGAAGAAGAAGAAGAAGAAAAAAAAACATGAATGTTATGCGTGAGAATCCTTAGCATCCGCACATCTCGCCGATGTCCGCAAACCCGGGCTTGCTTGCTGGTTCGTGCAGTTGAGAGAGAATTGGGCGGCGGCTGCACCCTTATGCCAGGAAAGCAATGGCAGCAGCCAGAGCAGACAGAAGCATGCCGGTCTGGAAAACGCGGCCCTGGGCGCCCGAAGTCGGGGGCGCCGCGGTAGGAGTCGTTGCGGCAGCCGAGGTGGTGGGAGCGACAAAGGTAGATGTGGGCAGGATGCCGCTGGAGTAGTAGGAAGTGGTGTTTGCGTACGAGGTCGGGAAGACCGACGTGCTCGTGTTGGAAGCAGGATAGAAGGTCGACGTCGTGTTGTGCTTGATAGCCGGGCAGTTGGTTACGGTCGGATTGCACTTGGTGATGGTGATGGTCTGTGTCAGCGACACCGTCGACGTCGTGGTGCTGTAGTCGCTGCTCTGGGCGACTGCCAGCGAGACCACAAAGGCCAGGAGCGTCAGGAAGAGCGACGAGAACTGCATGTTGACTGGTGGCTGTCAGTCGTCGTGATCGTCTGAAGGGGGGGCTGGGCTGGTTGTCGGCCGCGGTGTTGTGTTTTCTTTCTTTGCTTTTTTCTTTCGTGATGCGGCACGCCGCGAGGGAGTGTTTATGACTTGCTTGTTGAAGGGATAGCGAACACGCGATGGTTCCTGGCGGCTGGAATGTCGAGATCTCGTGATACAAAGACACACCGAGAATCTATCTCTTTCTTGTCTCAAAAAAAAAAGGTAGGTTGGACCTTGTGAAAGCGGAAGCTTTTGAGCGTTTCGAAAATTCAAATAAAAACAAAAACAACAAAAAAAAAGAGTGGCAGCCAGAAAAATACACTGGACAGATGAGAGAGCGACAAGCAAGCAAAAAGAATGAATGAACGACTGAAGCAACGATGCGATGGTCAACCACTCGTGGACTCAGAAGAAGAGGTGGGAGGCCAGCAGCACAAATATAACTGGAATGCTGGGGGCGCCTTACCCTTTTTCTATGGAGTGCGGACGAGTAATAATAATACTTTGTACGGAGTACTCGTACTGGCCCGTCGTAATTTTCACAGTGAATAACCGCAGATGAGATATTTCTTCGTTTCCCTCTCTTCACTCCTGGCCGTCCTTCTTCAGGGGTGGTGTGGGCCCCATGCATGGTAGGTCGTAATATTCGTGGCCCTGCAGCAGGGCGAGAGAGAAACAAGAGGAATAATGAGCGAGAGACAGAGACCGCAGAAAGGGCCGCCGGCCAGCAGATTAGGATGTGGGTGGGTTCGGGTGTGGATGTTGTGATTCTGTTTGAATCCTCCCTTGGAATGTACCGTGGCCATACAAACTCTGGTGAGAAGGTACTTCGTACATGGCTATTTGTGGAGAGCTTTGTCTCTCCATATGCAGGCACCCAAGCACAAGAGCTCACAAGATGGGTCGTTTGCGCGGTACGACGTATTCGTACTCGTAAGCCACAGAGCAGATGAAAGGTGGTCGATGGAAACCCAATCCTGGACACCTGCCAGGGGTTGACCAATGGTATGTTGCTCTGTTGACAGGGGTGTGGAGATCGTCTAACAGCCGGTTGGCTGAATGGGGGATGAAGGGGCCAAGTTGACAGGGGAACAACGCGCTAGCCACGTCCTTTCATTGGCCGACCCCTGGCCACAGAAATGATTTGGGCTCCAAGAAAGGAGGGTGGGTACCAACTGTACGGAGTACGAGTACGGCGTAATACAACGTATTTGTGTTCAGACGGAGCAATACCTCTCAAGGGCAAGAACCGTTTTTTTGCTCGCAGAACTGTAGAGTCGCCCAGAAAAGCTAGTTAGCAACATGAAATAACGGCCGGAGTACTCCGCATGAGAAAAATTCTCTTAAACATCGACGATGACCGTTTGCATGTGACCAAAGACTGGACCCAACGTTGTTGACTTGTTTCACGCCATGGGATGCTCGCAGGGGCCTTTGGAGAAAAAGGCTATGCTCGTAGATGAACGTACACCGCTAAGCACGACGTACTCGTCGCAACGACGTGTTGCGAAAGGGCCTCAGCTGCCAATTAACACCTCCCCAGTTGTCGACCTGATATACTCGTATCATCATCGCTGGACACTAACACCGCGTGGCTGGCTCACTCTAGCGTGGCTCTTGTCAAGCAGATGAGACAGACGGCTCTTGGTGAGCTACTCCATACTGTCGTTTAAAGTACTCTCTGTAAGTCTGGTCTTTCAACGACTTGACGATTGGTTCTTCTGACTCCGTACAACGATCGAGAACTAGGGACGTCGTGTTGCCGTTGGGGTACGTGGAAAATATTCGTTGGATGTGCCCCGTTCTCAATTTCCCTCAGAGAAAGACTGGGCCTTCTGGGGGCCAATTAGATAAAACTGAGATGGAAAAGATGAGATTCATTAATTAGGGAACATTGGGCTTGCATCACTTTACTATTCTTACTATTCTGCCGCAATTTCATATGAAAACTGCAAAAAAACTGCTCACCTTCTCCGGAATACTCCAACGTTACCTGGAGTCGGCAGGCATCCAAGCGAGATTCAGCAAAATGCACATTCGATATATATTATCTTCAGACCAGGATGCCGTCAGCGGTGGCGGTGAATACAGGTATTTCGCATCGTACAATGTAATAATAGCTTGCAGACATTGTTGTGGATGCAGGGCCATGCCAAGCCGGGGCCACGGTTCTAGACCGTGAGATGCAATCAATCCTGGATCTTGACAAAGGAAATTTGGAAACGCGTCAGCGAAGAAAGTGGGACGAGAGACTTTGAAGTACGGAGTAAGCAAAGGAACATTGGAGAGGGCAGGATTGGGAATGACACAAAACGGAGTACGATACTCTGTCGTAATACGTCGTACTTTCCAATTGTGTCCAGCAATCCCCCCCCCAAGAGGAGAAGGAACCTCTCGCGTTACTTCTAGATTAGGGTCGAGATAAGCTCCGTGTCCATAAAATTGACACTTTTCTGCGGAATATTACGAGAAGTAATAATGCTTCATTTTCCACGATGCAGGTCAAATATCGAAAAGACAAGGTGATGTCGCGACTAGATGGAATTAATCCAGACCGGGTTGCTTTGTCCCTCTTTCGCTGTTTGTCCCGCCGCTTCAACTTTGAAAACGATTCAAACCACTGTTTTTTTCGTCTTTTGTGCTCATTTCATACCCTGGGCATGAAACACAGGCTGGCAAGTTATTCGCTTTAGCCCGACCTTTCTCATTATCGTCAGGACCACTCACAACGCCAGGGCCAGGATCCGGGGTTGGGGGTTCTTTGGGTGACGGAGTATTACGTCGTACGTCGTACTCGTACGCAGCACGCAATTTTTTCATACAGCATATTGGCGCACGACTTTCTCGTGCTGCATGTTCGTTCAACAGGCCGCATTTCATATTTACTCCGTTCTCCGCTACCATATTTTGGCGACGTCGCCGAGGGCTCGTGGAAGCAAACCCCCAGGTTTGAAAATGAAATCGAATCTTTGACCGAAGACGGCGAAGAAACAAGGACAACAATTCGGCGCCACAGATAAGGGGATGGCGTGGATAAGCCGAATAGTTCACTTACCAAGTGGAAGGACAAAAAAGACAAAGCTCATCGAAAAAGAAACAGAGACTTTGTACGGAGGACAACGTATGGGTACACTGTATTACTCTGCCAGACCGTTGCTCAGTAAGGCGAGTACGCACCAAAAACACTAGCAAGGACGACGCAAGTATGGGTCAACGACTGCAAAGCCACATAAGTCTGTCGAGCTATAACACACGACGGCCGTACTCTGTTCTTGCACTGCAGCATGTTGCCTGAGTCGGCCGCGGTAGAGGAAACCGTATCTCTTCATACGAGTATGGAGTATGGCTTTGTATGCCTTTGACGGACTACCGTGGCAATTCCTCTCGACGCCAAAGCGCCAAGCTCACGCCACAGCAAGCCAGGCATGTCACGTTTCTTGGGCAATGGTCAAGTGCTGTTTGACCCAGAGCCCGGGGCGTCTGGGCCGGAAAGGTCGAGAGTCTTGTTGATAGGTAAAAACGGCCCCCATGAGCATACGGCTGTGACAAGCATTTCCCTCCTTCTGCCGACCCCACGACAGGTGCACTGTCGGAAACAACAGCATTCTGTAGCAGTACTGTGTAGCGGCCTCTGGTTTTGTCTATTTTGCGTCCGTTCATCTTGCATTGAACCGGCAATCTTGTTTCAGAGGGGTCGCCGCTTGGCTCTGAGGCCAAGAAACCGATGCTCGGTCGATTTGCTTTCTTCTTTTTTTCTCCCCTCTTCTCTTGACGGCAAAGCCAGTGGTACAGCCAATTTCTCGGTAGATGTACCCGCGGAACACGGACACAACGCTGCTGGGCAGCACGAGATGGGCGAGCGGCACCAGCGGACAGCGGCAGCAACCCCATCGCCATCCTCCGCGGCTACAAGAGCTCTGCATACACGCCGCTGGACACGCGGGGCGAGCTGCCGGCGAACTTGGTGCTTGAGCTGGTGGGCGACTTCAAGCCAGCCGAGAGCGGCCACCACCACTCAGGCTGCTCGGGCGAGGGAGAGCTGGGTTATGAGGGCGACCAGGACCGCCTCGTGCCGCAGCCGCCGCCCACACCAACTCCGTCTTTGTCAACGGCACCGGCACCGCCATCGCCGACGTCCTGGCCCGTGCTGCCAACGTGCCCAGGGCCGCTCACCTACGGCAACTTTCTCAGCCACGTCTAGTCAACGACCAGCCCGGCAACCGCAGTTGGGGCGAGACGAGGAAAAAATTGTTTGCCTCGTCAGAGCTTGCTTGCTACAATTTTAGTGCTAATGATGGCATGGCGAGAAGGAGATGAAGGAGAAGGAGAAAACGAAGAGAAGAGAGAAGAGAGAGATCCTTTACCAGACAGTGATATATTCTTTGGCGTTCTCAAAGTGCTCCATCATTCGGACTTCCGTCTTTCAACAGACAGGGGGCTCATGACGGTGATTGCGCTCTTGGCCATACCGTGGTACGAGATCTCGGTGAGGTAGAGGCACCTGCTGTACCCTCCTCGATCTCGAAATCCGTGAGGAGCATGTCCATGCCTGCTTGCTGGCAGGTAGCGGACGGCGGCTGTTCCAGAGGTGGCAATGGCGGCAAATCGGAATAGTCGAAGCAAACGATGCTTCTCGGTGAGGGCGGCACTTCGCAGCGCAGCTCAATCCCATGGGTGTGGCATATCAGCAATCAAAACATTGCGCAGGCTCATTTTGGGAGAGAAACGAATTCTCATGTCTCAGACTTCATTGCAAGAATTGCAAGACCAGTAGAGACGCGGCTCGAGTCTCCAGATCTCGGTCGAGACATGATGCAGAAGCTTGTGCTTCTGCCTCTTGAGTCCCCATCAGGTCGGGGACTTGTATGCAGGTCTGCCAGAAATAGAACCGAGCATCGCGTCTTTTCAAAGAGAACAATTGAAAGCACGGCACAGGAGAATAGGCGCGGGATCTAGAGCAACAACGGCTCCAACAGGCTGAGGGCGCTTTTTGGCCGCATAGTCGTACGACTCGGCCGTCTCTCTATCCACAATAGCAGAGCCCGAAGAGGCGGCAGACGGCGAGACGAAAGATGAACCAATCGTGCGCGGGGTATGGCCAGAAACATTGAACTCGGGGTTAGAGGGAGGGCCTGCCGTGCGTGCTGATGAACACCATGGCCACCGACGCGTCGCCGAACACTTGCTCGTAGCTGGCGTGCACAGTGGGCCGATGACCAGCAAGGCTTTTTTTTTCCCGCAAACGCCTGGCCTTGTCTAGCGATGACGAGCCTTGGGCTCTGGGCAGTTAAGAACCAGAGCTGCGACAACCCACGACGAGACAAGATCCGTGGCCATGATGCCCCCCCGGTTGCGAGACTTGGACCTCAGAGGGCGTTCTTTTTAGCAGCTGCAGGCGGTCGGCAGGCCGTTGGCAGACGGGAAAGCTTTGTTTTTTTTCTCTTCTTATTTCAACTCTACAAAGCGCCCGACTATCGTTTTGGGAGCTTCAGGCTTTAAGCTCGGAGAAGAGCGACAAGAAAGCTTTTGAATACCCCAGACCCAGGCGCAAAAGATAAAGCCTGAGCAAGAGATCCCGTTGGCTGATATGCGCCTATCTCGACACCCCGGATTTTTTCCTGGCCGCCCGGCCAGGAACGGCTCTCCGACCGAGTCGGCGTCTCGGCTGACCAGCCAAGACTTGGCAAAAATATAACACAAACAACAGAGGCTCCGAACTGACACCGCACTTGCCACGCCTCGAGACAGCCGCCGTCATTTGATGGCTGTTAGCAGTCCTGCAACCAGCTGTTAAGTGCTACCGCTAGTTTGGGGCCCATTGGGGAACGTCTAAAGCTACCCCGGCTTCTATTCATTAGTACATGGGGTTGGGAGCAGAACCGAGCAGAGCATGAAAACTGCGAAAAGCCGGCACTCCCCGAATGCTACTGCGCCATTAATCTTCTTTCAACCAACCACTACGGCACAGCAGATGAAAACCCTTTTTTTTCATCAGTATGGCGACCCATACCCCCGCAGTACGAGCACTCGCAATACGGTACGGGGTGTAACCTATTCTTCCAGACGACGTTCGGGAGTCGAGTACCAAACATGCAAGAGGTCCGCGGGCCGACACTCCCCGAGAGCTCATTCGCATGCGCCTTTTGATTTTGCTGCTTCTTCTTTCGTACGGCATCCGCCAGCCATACCCCAGCACAGCTGGAGAGCTTGCCAATCGGGGTTTGAAGAGGCCTGGGAAAACAAGATCCACACGGAGGCAAGGCAGATATTGGCTAACTGCAAGAACTGCCGAAGCCAGGCGATGGCCCTTGGGCTAGGATCACCAGCGCACAGCCAAGCGCCCCAGCAAAATGGGTGGTCTTTTGGAGGGGAGGGGGGAGGGGGGGGGGGGGGTTCTGGTCCCTTCTTAAGCCTCCGACGCTCTGGAGAAGCTACGTAGCTCCATTTCCCCTTTCTTCAACTGAGCAGCGGCACTAGTCCTGCCCGGGCATATGGACGGCTTCGTGTGACTACGAACTCGAACGACTTGAGACAGCTGGACGGCCGCTTCATCTCGCAACCTTTTGCCACAAACGCAAGGCTCCCTCATCCCTTGGCAGCCCGACAGACGGCCGCCTCTCGCTTCGGGATGCCTCTGGGTGGAACCAGGCGGCCGTTATCGAGTCCGTAGCCGTCGTCTTCAACGCCACGATCAAGGAGCCTTACTGACTGGTTCTCGTGAGCCGACCCTACACGTTTCCTGCCTTTGCGAGAACCTCTTGTCGCCGGAATTGGCCTGTCCATGGCAGTGAACGTCAGCCTTATCATTGGATCCCTCCCTCCCCAACGGATGGTTGTCAGACACATGGTGGCCCGCCAACCTCGGACGGGCCACTCCTGCAAGAACAAGATCCCATCTGTCACGGCACTGGCTTTGGGGTCCTTTTCTGGGCCTTTCAGCCGTGGAAGTGCTTTATGAGCATGGCTGGATTAGCAACGTGCAGACTCTATTCATATGAGAGCATCAGGGCACTTTTGATACCGGCAACCCAAATGCCTACGATGCGCATCATGCCCAACGTCGGCTTGTCGATATGCTGAGCATGGCAGGCAACCGGGAGGGTAAGCACATATATGTAGGCCAGGGAATTCTGAGAGTGTGCACACGACATATCAAAACGTCAAGGACACACTACCGGGGTCTAATAAATGGCCCGGGTTGCTATGGTCCACGACTGTGAGACGTGGACAGCGACAATTGTGACCCGTCGTTATCGCGGTGGCCAAGACCCCATCCCAAACCGCTAAACCCAGCGACCCCATCGGCTTTTTTTCAGCTCAGCGGCGTCGATAGAACGACTGCCGAGATGCCACTGGTGGCTCTCACCCCACGCACCAGTACTGCTCTGTGTTTGGTACACTTTTCATGGTACGGCGTCGTATGGGGGGTGTTTCGGTGGGCATTGCTTCTCGTCATTCCAGAAACTGGGCCAATCGCTGGCAAGTCCGCTTGTTGGTGCACGAAGCACAAGCATAAAACAGCACGGTCGCGTTCCTGGGAGTTGTGCTGCATTATAGCGTATACTCGTATTATATTGTGAGCCGTAGTATGTCGCGAGACGGTTAAAGGTAGGAACTTTTGCAGAAGAGCATTGTACACGTATGAGCATACAAAAACACGACTGGAAGCTGATAGTGCACAGATTCCTTTTTATACGACGTTCGACGTATTCATATTCTGCGATACAATGCTCATTTTACGTCCTCGTCAATTCTGTGCGAGGCATGACTTCACGTGACTGCAACACGAGCATGGCACGGCTGTCATATGGATATTACTCGTATGGATATTATTACTCCGTACTCGTACGAGTACTCGTACGAGTACAAGTAGAGCGTACGCCTGGTCTCAACGACGCGCCCGACGGCCGCCGTGGTGTATTATTCGGTGTATGCCAGCTCACGACCACGCATCACCAGCACTGGAACCGACGAGCAGTCGTATTCTACTAGGCTTTCGGAGAAATGCGACGGATTAGCATTCCCAACGACAGAGTGCTCTGTGCCGTTAAAGCTGGGGGCTGAAAGCCGCTGAAAGAGGCAACCAACAGCGACACGCTTCTCTCAGTTCATATCTCATATTAATACGGAGTACGAGTACGTCGTACTCGGAGTGCTCGTGCTCGTAGTCACCTCTGTGGAGAGAGGGGAAAGTCTTGTCGGTGAGAGCCGACGGAGTGTCTTCGGGCAAAGCCCGAAAGAAAAGAAGATAGATTAGCGCTCGATAGCGCGACATGTGTTGGCAATACGAGCAAATTCACCGTAATACGGAGTATGACATCCTGCTCGTACGGTCGTTTGCCGGAACACAAATCCCGAGAGTGTATGGATACACGTGACTTCGGACCAGTCCACTGCCGTTAAACCCCATACGGAACTGCCGAAGCAAAGAGAGAGGAAGCCGAAGTATTTATTACGTTGTAATTCTGTCGCGAATTGTCCACCAAACAAAGCTCAAAGCTGCGAGTATAATAAGAGAGGAAGAAGAACAAAAATTCTTCTGTTTTATTTTATTTTATTTATTTTTTTCTTTCATTTTCATTTTCATATTCGTTTTCATATTCTTTTTTTGCGTTGATGTCAAGAAAAAAAAGAGAGAAGAGGGTTCGGAATAGAAGCGACGAGATTGCGAGGTCTCGCATTTGATGCCGGAACCGCCGAATCTCCTATAAGAGAAATAATAGCAGTCGGACTCGCAAAGCCGAAGATAGTCAGTGTCTCTAGGAGAAAAGCGACAGGGTCTGGCTCTGCGTGTGGACGATAGGTGGGCGTTGGGTCTAGGGTCTTGGCCTCGGGCTCTGATAGGCGGAAACTCTTCTTTGGGCCTTAGCCGCGCCGCGGAAAGTGCTGTCTTGTCGCTGATGCCTTCCTGCTGCCGTCGCCAACGCCTTCCCCTTTTTTCTGGGCAGGCAATCCAATATTTCTCTGTACTCGTAATATTCCATACTAAGGATATGTAACTGTTGCACAGGGCCTCTATGTACCTGCCCGATGTACCGCATCGCCAAGCCAAAAACTAGACTAGGCCGTCGTAAGACTGGAAGGAAACAAAGGCCGACGACGCATGGCTATGGGTCCTTAGCGTTCCCGGTGGACTGTTCTTTTAGCCCAATTCGGCCACTTAGCGGACGAGTCAGCTCCCAAAAGAGGAGGCGGTAGGACGACTTCTCCTCGGACGTTGGTGCTGGTCATTCCTGGTGGAAACGGACGAACAGAGGAACAGTCGACCTTTGTCGCAAGCCCCCCCGCCCGCCTCTCTTCTCTCCTCCAGAGGAAAGGGAACCCGAGAGAGAGGATGAGGGGGAGGAAGGGTATGGGGGGGGAGAAGGCCGAGGACCAGGACCCGTCGGTCCAGTCAAGCCCTCGGGTTCTTTTACCTTCTTTTCATTTTTTTCTGGGTCTTGTCCTTTTTTTTTGACGGCATTACTCCGCACCCTCTTCTCTTGTTCTTTTTTACTCCAAATTCCTCCCCGAGCCGGCACACATTTCACAAAATCAAATTCAAAATCCATCGGGACGCTTTCCGACGGAGACCGATCTAACTTTTTTGTAATCTTATCTCCCCCCTCCCCAAAAGTGCGACGGCGTTTCGCCGTTTTGGCCTTATTTGGCCAAGTTCGGCTGGCTTCGCCATAGCCGACGACTGAGGAATGTCGATACGACAGACCGGCGAGAGCAGGCGAGAATGGAAACGTAATCAAAAAGGCAAAAAAGGGCAAGCCTCAGTGGAATGCAAAGAAAGAGGGCGTGAGACAAGACGGAGCAGGTGGCAAATCAGAGGAGGCAGGAAACAAGAGGCAAAAGGAACAAAGTCAACAAAGCAAAGAGATACGAGTAGCGTAGCCAAAAGGCCAAAACCACAGGGAATAAGACACGAGAGAAGGTTTAGATGAGAGAACAGAGACCCAGCCTAGATAAACGTTTCTTTTTGGCATGTCGCAGCAAGAAAGTACGAGTAGTATTACGGAGCACGTCGTAATATAGACCAAAATAACACCCCCCCCCTAAAAGACAGTGCACGTCTATTTCCGTGTGAAGCTGGTAAGGATGCTAAGACGTCCTTCGGAACAGAAGATGTGCACCCTGGGAGGAAGCAAAGCACTTGGACCCTGGCCTGCCCAGTCCAGCCCAGTCCAGCCTGCTGTCCGTAATCGTCCCTCTCGCATTTCCTTTCCTCTCTCTCTACTGCTATCTTCGTATCTCTTTTCTTTCCTCTCTCTACTCGTAATTCTCTCTGCTCTGTATCTCTTTTCTTTCCTCTTCCTATTGCTCTCTACTCCGTATCTCTCTTTTCTATCTCTCGCTCTCTCTCTCTATTGCTCTCTTCTCTGTATCTTTCTTGTCTTCACAACGCACTCCCCCTCGTACTTGGTATATCGTCCTCCTCCGTCTACGGAGTAAAACTAAAAACCAGCCACCCCCCCCCCCCCCCCCTAAAAACCCGGGCTGTGAATTCTGAAGCTACCTGTACGAGAAGTATTGTGGGCCACCAAGGCCGCAGAGTTGTGCAACGAAAAAGACGTGCTTTTGTTCTAATCATGTTTCTCTCTGTTTGATTTTTATTATTACTCCATTTCTTGCTCACACAAAAGCACTTTCATCTTCACTTTCCCTCTCTTCTTCTTTCTCCCACTCTCATGCTCCCTATGCTTCCTTTTCGTTTGCGTCCTCTGTACGCCGTATAACGTACAAAACACTCACCCACTCACCCACTCACCCAACTCACTCACAGACACATCCGGCGACTCGGTCTCGCCCGACAGTCTGCCCTGGGGGGGGGCGGGGAGGGGGGC
>JADHKP010000066.1:54574-153297 GCA_019925385.1 Raffaelea deltoideospora | reverse complement strand
CCTCACCCCCACACCCAACACAACCAACGTCAAATCCGGCGAATCGGTGTCGTCCCCTCTTTTGTCGTCCCCCCCCCCCCCCCCCCCCCCTCTCCCGCCTTTCTTCTCCCCCCTCCACACCTTATTCCACTTTCATTTCGTACTGCTCCATACTTTCTCGCACACATCCGTCCTCAGCCCAGAGACTCTCCACTGCTCCACGTTCCACGTTTTTGTTCCACGTTCCGCCTTCCGCCTTGCGCCTTGGGCCTTTTTGCGCTCCAAGCTCCAACGAGTCCGAGTCTTGGGTTCCAAGCTCCCAAGGGTCCAGAAGGCGAAGTTTGACCGGAAAGAAAAAACGGCCAGCCGCCAAAGCCGACCGACTCCCAACTCACGCACGCACGTATACGCGCACACACACACGCACACACGCACACACGCGCACACACGCCAGCAAGATGCAGGATCCACGGCCTCTCTACTATCCGGCTGGCCACCCGCTGCATCACGACCAGGATGCGCCGTCGTCGGCCGAGCTGATGCGGCTGATGCGGCGGCGGGTTCCGCCAGAGCAGCGGCGGCGTGCCGAGATGAGCTGCGACTGGTGCAAGAAGAAGCGCTGCAAGTGCCTCCGCAGCAACTCCATGGACACCTGCCGGGCCTGCAGCGACGTCGGCCGGCCATGCACCACGACGGAGCCGCGCAAGCGACGTGTCTACGGCAGTCTGTCGGCGGCCGTAGCGACAACAGCCGGAACCGCCGGAGCAGCCGGCGCGGCGCCGACGATCACAGTCTCGACAACGACCCCCGCGAAGGCGAACACGGTCAAAGCAGCCGTGTCGGAAGCAGCTTCGACGCCCGAAGTGAGAGACCACATTGTTGTCGGCGGCGACCACAGCAGCAGCAGCAGCGGCGGCAGGAGCAGAAGCAGCAGCGGTGTGGCAGCTGTGGTCCTTCACGACGGGGCCGCGTGTGCTCCGCTGTCGCCGCTGTCGCCGCTGTCTGACTTTCCGCGCGACTCCATGTTGATGACCGACGCATTCGCATCCTCGCCGGCACAGGCGCCGCAAGTCGGCGCCGCATTTGCAGCAGCAACAGCAGCAGCGGCAGCGGCAGCAGCGGCGGCGGCCTCGTCATCAAACATGCCGTTGATGATGCCGTCGGGCCACCTGGAGTCGCTTGCCCTGACCGGCAGCGATGTCGAGAACCAGCAGCAGCAAAGCCAGTCACAACTGCCGCCACTGTCGTCGCCGTCGGCCATCTCCACGCCGTCGGCGGCGGCCTCGGCCTCGGCGACGCCGCTGCACTTCCAGCAGCACTTTTCCCACCAGTACGACTTTGCCGAGCCCCAGTTCGTCTTGGCCGACCCCTCGGGCGGCGAGTCGTCGTGGAGCACGTCCGGCAGCAGCCAGTCGGGCAGCAGCCCCGAAGAGTCGTACTTCCCCGCCATGGCTGCCGGCTTTCCCGGTCTCGGCAGCCAGTCGTTTGAGTTTGACACGCTCGTGAACATGGATTCTGTTGGTGGCTGTGCCGGTGGCGCGCTCGACGGCTTCTATGGCAGCAGCAGCCTCGGCAGCCTCGGCAGCATCAGCAGCGTCGGCAGCATCGGTAGCATCGGCAGCATCAGCAGCGTCGGCAGCATCGGCAGCATCAGCAGCATCAACAGCAGCGGCAGCAGCTGCGGAAGCAGCTGCGACGGCAGATGTGGAGGCAGCTGTGCACTGAGCGGCAGCTGTGACAGCCTGCCCCTGCACGAGTCCATGCTGATGCCGTACAGCATGGGCGACATGCCGCAAGAATGGAATGGCTGGACAGAGACAGGTCGCTGGTAGAGAGAGGAGCAAGACACTGCGAGGAGACTTTGTCTCCGAGACAAGAGACGAGAGTCAGTGTCTATTTGTTTGGTTTCCGTCTTCGGTTTCCGTCTTCGGGTTCCGTCTTCGGGTTCCACCTACACGTTTTTCATTTTTCATTTTTCAGTCTGGGTTCCTGGTTTCTTTTTTATTTTTTCTTTGGACGGTTCTCGTGTTCTTTCTCCCCTTTTACCTCCTAAAAGCGGGCTGGTTTGAAGGTTGCTGCAGTCACGATTGGTGGCATATAAAAGGCGTTTGAGACTGGAGTTTATGTTTTGCTGCTTTTTTGTCTTTTCCTTTGAGATTTGACAAAGCAAATCCGGTGCTTTTACATGGGTGATGGGCTATGTTTCTCTCGGTTTCCGTCTCTGGTCGGTTTTTGCTTTTGTGTTCTGGAGCTTCGTTTTTTTGAGAGGCGGTTGCATATGAAGAACCGCCAATGAGCCGAATGGGATGAGATGGGATTGCGCAGTCAGTAGACGAGTTAGAGCCCCCCAAAATGTCAATTTTTTTTCCTGCGAGTCGACACAATGGTGACACTTTTTGCGTTCAGCCGCGTAGATTGGCTTGCCAGATAGCAAAAACATGATAGCTGGCATTGAGCCACGCTGCCTTTTGGCGTGCTGCTGCTCCATCAATGCTGCCACTGCCTTTTTTGGTGTGGGCCAGCCAGCACATGGCCTTTTTCACTTTTGGCATTCAGCCTCGGCGTGTCAGCAGAGAGGGCGTGGTGAGCGTGTGGAGAGGCATTGAAAGGATTGAGAGCCGTTGAGGGTAAAAAAGCGATGCCTGTTTTTGGGGGGCTGATCTTATCGCGCAGCTGATTAGGAAACCCAAGTTACCTGCCGGCTTAAGGATGGCTTCTTCTGGCTTTGGGCATTCGGAAGGAAGCCGCGACCATGGCAGCAATCAAAAGAGGGGCTCACTTTTTCCCCCATTTTACGGATCGGTCCTTTCTCATCCAGCCTTTCTTTTTGTATTTTTTTTTCTTTTCTTTTCTTTTCTTTTTCTTTTTAGATACTGGTTTTTCGGCTCTTGGGATTTTGTTGACTTTTTCTGGATTTTGCACTTTTCACAACATGCTCTTTGGCCTTTCTCGACTTGCCGTACTTTTGCCTGCTATCCCCCGTCGAGCTCCCCGCACACTCGTAGCATTAAACCCCAACAGCGCCCCGCAGAGCTTACTTTTGGCATCAACGCCCCCTCAAGCTTGGAGAGCCAGCAGCACCACCAGCAGCAGCACCAGCAGCAGCACCCCCAGCACCGCCAGCACAAGAGCAATGGCCTCGTCCAGCAACCGGCCAGCGTCTCCGCTTCACTCCCGGCACCCGGACTTCAAGACGGTGGAGGCCGGCCGGCCCGACTGGGACAGCAAAGCAGGCTGGCACTTGACCAAGACCAACGATCCCAACTGGACGTGGGGACAGGGCGGCAACGACGGCGGCGCATCGCTGGCCAAGGAGCACGTGGAGATCGACCCGTACGCGCCCGGCCGGCCGGCGACGGCCAACTACAAGCTGATGATCTCGGCCATCGTTCCACGGCCCATTGGCTTTCTGAGCACGCTGGCGAAAGACGGTGGGTTTTGGCGGAGCTTGGGCTTCTCCCTTGTTCATAATTCCCTCTGCTGACCATCCAGGGAGCTCGTCCAACCTGGCGCCGTTCTCGTACACGAATATGGTGTGCCACGACCCGCCCGTTTTTACGGTTGGCATTACGGGGTCGATAGCCACAGCCAAGGACTCGCTCAAGAACCTTGCGGAAAGCGGCGAGTGTAAGTTGGAGAGAGGGTGGGGAGATGTGTGTGTGTGGAGAGAGAGAATGTGTGCTAACCGCCAGGCGTGCTCAACATCATCTCGGAGCACTTTGTCGAGGCCGCCAATTCGACATCGGTCAACGCGCCGTACGGCGTGTCTGAATGGCCACTGAGCGGGCTTCATCAAGCTCCCAGCAGCCGGGTCAAAGCTCCGCGCGTCAAGGAGGCCATTTTTGCGGTCGAGTGCAAGGTCATGGAGCTCAAGGAGTTTGACAGCAAGGCCAATCCGGGAAAGAAGTCAGGCACGCTGGCCATTCTGGAAGGCGTCAATTTCTGGGTGCGCGAAGACGCCGTCAACGAAGAACGGACCGTGGTTGATCCCGCGGTAAGTGGCCAGAGATCTGTGGACGCTGTGAACGCTGTGGACGCGTGACGCGCTGATCGGCTTCGACCCGTGCTTGGCGTCGTCGTCTGCTGGCAATCTGCTGACAATCCGTTCTTTTCAGATTCTGCGTCCCATCAGCCGCCTCGGCGGCATCACGTACGGACGAGTGACAGAGGGCTTTGAGCTGCCACGGCCGACGTTCTCTGCCGTGCAGGAGGCGGAGGACGCCAAGGAGCTTCTCGAGAAAGCAGCCCAGGCATGAAAGACGAGACTGACCTTTGAGAAAGCAGCCCAGGCATGAAAAGAAAAAAAGACGAAAAGAGGGGCACAAGAAAAACTTGTCTTTTTTTTTTAAGGAACACCGCATTGTGTCGGGGTCACATCTACGAGTACGCGTCTACAGCATCTGGGCTCCGCATATATGGTACTTTCTCTTTTCTCTTTCCCCTGCCAGGTTTGGCCTCGTGGATTTTGGGGATTTTGGACCGTTGGAGCACGTTTCGGGTCGGAACAGTTTTTTTGTTTCACAGCGGCTGTTGCGAAACAGGGTGCTTTCTTCCTGGGCAAAGCGGGCGATTGTTACGGATTTGGAATCCTGCTGGCTCGGCCTTTGGCTTCAGTGAGGGAGAAAAACATAGAGTCAAATTGAGTTGAGAGAAGAGCAAAAAGCGTGTCTGGTAGAACGTATCGACTGAAGTCTCGTGGATGCCCCTCTTTCAGTTTCTACGGTGTAATAATATTAATACAGCGTACGCTAGAATAGTCCGTGCTCCTTCTGAAGCTCTTACACTATTAGAGCCCCTCCTTTTTGGATGTTCCCCACCCAAAGAGCCCACAAACCAGATCACAACGACAACGGTCTCCGTCAAGACGATTTGACGGGACAAACAGACCAAGAAAGGCACCGAGACGGACAGACGACAGACAACTCGCCCAAAGCCATCGCACCATGGCCTCCTCCACGCCCTACTCGCTGGATCCGGCGCTCTACATCTACACCTCGCTCACGGCCGGCTCGTCGCACATTGTCACGGCGACGTCGCGTCTCGAGACGATCTTGCGGGCCAACCGCATTCCCTTCAAGGCGCTCGACATTGCCACCGACGACAAGGCGCGCATGCTGTGGGGCCGCCGCGCCGGCAAGGACCCCAGCGGACGCGTCCGGAAGCTGCCGGGCCTGGTGCAGTCGGGCCTGGTCGTAGGAGTGAGTTTGCTTTGCTGTTCTTGGACCTCGCTTTGCTCGTTCTTGGACCTCGCTTTGCTCGTTCTTGGTCCTCGCTTTGCTCGTTCTTGGACCTCGCTTTGCTCGTTCTTGGTCCTCGCTTTGCTCGTTCTTGGTCTTCGCTTTGCTCATTTCTTGGTCCTCGCTTCAATCGTTGTCTCTGTTCTCTTTTCTGTTCTTTGCTCGTTTCTTTGTTGTCCTTTTGCTCGTCTTTCGTTCTTCTAATCTGTTCTTTGAACCCTCTTTCTTGCTTTGTGTTTTTGCTTTTTCTCGGCCACTCGTGGCTTGTCGCTCCTCCCCTCCCTCTGACAAAGCTAGGACATTGTCGAAGTCGAGGAATGGAACGAGTACGGCGAGCTCAAAGACCACGTCACGCTCTACTGGGACGACTTCACCCAGCCGCCCATCAGCCAGAAGCCGGCGCCTCTGGTCAAGCGCTACGCCAACCAGCCGACTGCTGGTGCAAAAGCGGCGGCAGTGGCGGGCACGGCGGCAGCGGCGGCGGCAGCAGCAGCATCAGCGGCAGGAGGAGCAGGGGGAGCAGGGGCATCGACCTCTGCAGCGGCAGCCCCTCCGCCGCCTCCGCCGCCACCTCCGCCGCCGGCTGCTTCGACAACGCCCGCAGCGGCATCGAAAGAGCCGGCAAAAGAAACAGGAAAAGAAACAGCAAAAGAAACAGCCAAAGAAACAGCGGCCGGCGGCGCCGTCAAGACGCTGCCGGTGCGGAGCATTGCCGAAGAGGCGGCGGCCAAAGCCAAGCAGGTGCATCTGCAGAGTCTGCGGGACAAGGTGTACGGCAAGGGAGGAGCCAAGGCCGGGGAGAGCAAAGAGGCCGAGGCCGAGGCGAGCAAGGAGGCCAAGGTCGAAGCGCCGAGCAGCAAGACGGCTGCTGCAAAAGAAGACGAGAGCGATGAGAGCGAGGGCGACAGCGAGGACGACAGCGAGGACGACAGCGAGGACGACAACGACAACAGCGACGGTGGCGGAGGGGAAAAAGACAAGAGCAGGCCGGCGGGACCAGCAAAAGGCGCGAGCGGCACGGCGGCAGGTGCAGCAAAAAGCAAGGAGGAGAGCGACGGAGAGGAAGACGAGGATGACAATGACGAAGACGAGGATGACAGTGACGAAGACGAGGAGAGTGACGACGACGACGACGACAGCGACGAAGACGACGACAGCGACGACGGCGACGAGGAAGGCAGCGCTGCGGCAGCCGCCGCTGCCAAGCCGACGACACCGACGGCCAAGCGGACATTGCCCGTTGTCGCCGCCGCCGCTGCCGGGCTGCAGTCGCCGACCAGCGGCGCCTGGCCGGCCGGGCCGGCCGGGACGGCCAAGGCGGCCAAGGCCAAAGAAGACGGGCTGCGAAACGTGCTGCAGAGCCCGACGTCGACGGCGTGGAAGCCGACAGACGTCGACGGCCCGGTGACGAGCCTGCACGGGTCGCGGGTGGCAGACAACGTGTCGGCGGCCGAGATTGCGGCGATTGAAAAAGAACAGGCGATCAAGGAGGAAGAGGACGAGGACGACGGCAGCGAGGAGGAGGAAGAGAGCGAAGACGAGGAGGAGGACGATGATGATGACGACGACGACGACGAGGAGGACGATAAACCGTCTAGCAAGACGGCAGGCAAGACGACAGAAGCAAAGAAGAGCTGAGGAGGCGGTCGTGGAGCAGCAATATTCATGCATAGGTCAGCTGACTCGTCCTGCCTGGTTTAGCGTTTATCTTGTGTTACTTTTTGCTTTATGTAAACGATAGCCTTGAAGCTGGCCGTGCATCAGCGACGTCCAGGTCCTTTCCAGCTGCCTCCGGCTGTGGTGCCGATACGGCTGTATAGCGACATTCATTCCCCCCTTTTTTTTGTGCCATTTGTCTTGCAACAGGCTGTCTTTTATGCAATTACCGTGACTTGTGTTTTTAGTCCCCTTCAGCTTTTGCATTTCTGCCCGCATACATTTGCCCGTTCGGGTTCGATGTGCAACTATGCCTTTAAGCCATTTGAGATTATATGCAGCCCCTATGCAATTGGCCTATGCAGCCCCTATGTAGCTGCCCTTATGCAGCTGCCCCCTCGAGCTACTTCCTCTCTCACCATGTATGTATTCCAGTATGCTTTAGCCATGTAAGGTTTTCAGCCAGATCTCCACCTCAGCTGCTTTCTGAGCTTGCTCGCGCCACCTTCTCTCCCTCCTCTCCTGCTCTTGTCCAACTGCCCTCGTTCCAACCGTCTCCTTGTTTCTCTCTCCCTCCTCTCCAGCTCCTGTCCACCTGCCCTCGCCCCAACCGTCTCCTTGTTTCTCTCTCCTTCCTCTCAGCTACCCCTAGCTGTACAGATCTTCGTCGTCGCCCTCGCCCTGTTCTTGGAAAGGCACAGCTGGTCCCTTGCCTTTCCCCTTGCTGGCCTTTCTCTTGCCCTTGTCGTGGCCGCTGAACCCGTTCTCGCCTCCTGCTTGCCACTGTGCCGCGATCTCGTCGTCGTCGTCGTCGTCGTCGTCCTCTTCCGCATCGCCGATCCGCTGTGCCGGTGCCTTGCCCTTGCTCTTGCTCGAAGCCGCTCCGGCCACACCGGCCACACCGGCCATACTGGCCCTGCCCTCCTTGGCCTTGCTGCCGCTGCCGCCCTGCTGCAGGGGGCCCAGCTGGCCCTCCTCCTCCCGCTGCTGCTGCTGCTGCTGCTGCTGCTTTTTCCGGCTGCCTTCAAACGTGGCCCGCACCCGCTCGTAGTGCGCCAGCTCGCCGGCGCTGATGCTGGGCACCAGTTCTCGCTGGGCGGCAACAAAGTCGTCCTCGGTCACGACGACGGCCACGTCCTCGGGCGTGGCGTAGTGGTCGAAGTAGTAGGCCGTCGATATGGTTTTGGGGGCGGCGGCGCCGGCCTGGCCCCCACCCGCCGCCGTCGCCGTCGCCGCCGCCGCCGCCGCCGCCGCCGCCGCCTTGTTCAGCGCGGCAATCTTGGCGTCCACCTTGTCGGCCTGGCGCGTGACCGCCTTGAGCATGGCGTCGCTGCACAGCGCATAGAAGTCGGCGCCGGTGTAGGTAAAGGGCAGGCGCTCGGCAATGGCCCGTAGCGAGACGGACGGATGGAGAGTGAATCTGTTTGTTAGAGAGGAGGAACAAGACGGGAAGACGGAACAAGAAGGAACAAGACGAAACATTCAACGCTTCTGCAGTAAATCCCAGCACTCACTTTCTGGTCAGCGCCTCCAAGATGCGCAGCTGCTTCTCGTGCGTGTCGGACACGCCCAGGTACAGCATGGTGTCGAAGCGGCCGGGCCGCAGCAGCGCCGGGTCCAGCAGGTCGGGTCGGTTGGTGGCGCCAATGACAAAGACGCCGGCGCCGGACGGGCTGTCGTTGCTGTCGCCGGTGTTGTCGGGACTGTCGGGACTGCCCCCCCCCGACATGCCGTCCAGCTCGGCCAGCAGCTGCGACACGATGCGGTCCATGACGCCGCCGCTGTCGCCCTGGTTGCCGCGCTTGGGCGCGACCGAGTCGAGCTCGTCGAAGAAGACGACGCAGGGGCGGGCGTCGCGGGCGCGCTGGAAGACGCGGCGCACGTTGGCTTCGGACTCGCCAATGTACATGTTGAGCAGCTCGGGGCCCTTGACGCTGAAGAAGTTGAGGCTGTACTCGGTGGCAATGGCCTTGGCCAGCAGCGTCTTGCCGGTGCCGGGCGGCCCGTAGAACAGGATGCCGGAGCGCTTCTTCATGCCGGCCGCAAACAGCTCCGGCCGCTCCAGCGGCAGCTGGATCGTCTCCGTCACCACGTCCTTGACCCCGTCCAGCCCGCCCACGTCGCGCCACGTCACGTTGGGGATCTTGGGTGCGCCAATCGCGTCGGCAAAGTTCTTGCGCGCCGCGTCCACCGCCGCGTCAAAGTCCGCCTTGACCAGCCCGCGCACCGCCGCCCCGCCGGCCACCAAAACGTCGCGCAGGCTCAGGGGGGGGTGGTAGGTGTTGTGGCCACTGTGGCCGCTGTGGCTGTTATCAAGTCCATCCCCCACCAGCCGCTCCAGCCGGGTCTGCCGACAGACGAGGGCGCGGTCGACCACGTCCACGAGGTCGCCGGCGACCAGGGCGGCCGTCTTGAGCGCGACGGCGGCCAGGCTGACGTCCGGGGCCAGCACGAGGGCGCGCTGGTCGACGACGCTGCGCAGAATGGCCTCGCGCTCGGCGGCGTCGGGCGCCGGCATGTGCAGCTCGTGCGTAAACAGGCTGCGCAGGCCGTCGGGCATCTTGTCCGGCTCCGTCGTCGTCGCGATCAGCAGCCGCGCGTCGCCCAGCACGCTGCGCAGCGACGCCACCATGCGGTCGGCCGTCAGCGCCTCGACGTGGCGCACCACCAGCGCACAGCAGCGCCGGCCGCAGCTCAGCGCCAGCGCCGCCCGCGCCCGCAGCACGCCCTCCGTCTTGGCGTCGCCGCCGCCCGCGCCCGCCTCGTGCACAACGTCGAATGCGTCCACCGTGTAGGCGTGCACGCCCATGTCCGCACACGCCGCCGCTGCCTCCGTGGCCTTGCCCGTGTGCCGCTGCGTCGACACCACCAGCACCGCCACTGCCGGCATGTTCAGCTGCACCGCCCGCCGGCTCATCGCCGCCGTCACCAGCTCGCGCAGCTGCCGCCGCAGCCCCGACACCGCCGGCCGCTCCGGCTCCTCCACCGGCAGCAGCGCCGCGCCTCCGCCGCCGAATCCTCCGCCGAATCCGCCGCTGCCGCCGCTGCGCCGGGGCACCGCCCGCAGCCCCAGGTAGTACGGCCAGTTGCTGTCCTTGGTGCGCGGCACGCGCGACGTCGTCGTGCCCGACTGCTCAATGTGGGCCGTCGCCGTGTCCACGCACGCCACGCCGCGGCCCCAGATCATCGCGCTCGCCTCGTCGTTGTCGTCGTGCTGCGGCTGGACGTGCACAACCTTGAACCAGGCGACAGCGTCGGCTTTGATGCTGCCCTGGCCATTGTCGGCTGGAGCTGCTGTTGCTGTTGCTGTTGCTGTTGCTGTTGCTGTTGCTTTTGCCCCAGCAGCCACAGACGCTGTTCCTGCTGCTGTTCCTGCTCCTGCTCCTCCTCCTCCTCCTCCTCCTGCTGCGGCTGCCTCGCCTGGCGCGCTGGCCGTCGTCAGCGCGAGAATGTCGCTGACGGCGGCGGCTTCGCTGGCCTGCAGCATGTCGGCCATGGTGCGGCCCAGCTGGGCGTCAATGGGAATGGCAATAAAGTCGCCCGCCTTGACCACGCGCAGCTTCCGCTCAAAGTGCCACTTGAGCCCCGCCACCACGGCCGCCTGCACCGACTTTTCAATCGGCACCGGCGTGCGCACCTGCTGGATAATCACCTTTTGCGCCGCCGGCGGCTGCGCCGTCGCTGCCTGCTTGGCCGACGGCCGCCCGCCGACGTGGTGGCTGCGGTTGCGAGCCAGCGCCAGCTGAGAAGCGCCGCCCACGCCGCCCACGCCGCCCATGCCGCCCATGCCGCCCACGCCGACACCGCCACCGCCCACCCGCGTCGTCCTGAGCGGCGCCAGCCGCAGATAAGGCGCGTTGCGCAGGTTGGCCAGCAGGATGGGCGACAGGTAGGCCACCGGGCTGGACGGCCGCAGGCGCGGGTGGATCTGCGACTCGAAAAACGACAGCCGGCGGCCGTTCTTGCCGGCGCCGGTGCCGTCGTCGTCGTCGTCGTCGTCGTCAAAGCCGCCGCCGCCGCCGCCGCCGCGTTTCTTGGAGCTCGGAATGCGCGTCACCGGCCGCTGCACATGGGCATAGCCCTCGGGCAAGCCAAACACGCGCACGGGCCGCCAGTCGGGCTCCTCGTCGTCCTCGTCGCCGTCGCCGCCATATGCCTCTGAAGGCGCCGCCGGCCGCCGCCGGCCGCCGCTGCTGCCGAGCGCAGCAAAGCGGCCAAATTCAAAGCCCGTCGACGACGGCGGCGGCGGCTCGTCGGCGCGCTCGACACGCACCCAGTCGCCGGAAAAGCAGCCGATGCGCCGCAGGCTGTTGACGTCGACGTAGACCCGGGCCTCCTCGTCGTCGTCGGGCGCCGGCCGCGGGTGCAGCAGCGGCGGCGGGATGGCGGCCGTCAGGCCCTGGGCCCGGAACAGGCGGCCGCGCGGGCGGTCGGGGCGCGCCGTCGTGGCCGTAAAACTGGAGAAGACTGAGCCGGGCGTGGCAATGCCGTTGGTGCGCCGGCCGCGGCCCACCGTCATGGGCGAGCCGGGCTGCAGCGTCGACACGCCGCTGGCCAGCGTGGCCGGCAGCGTCGGAGCCTGCAGCGAGATCATGTCGTCCATGGAGTCGTCCGAGAGGCTGTCGCCGTCGTCGTTGTTGTCGCCATTATCGTTGTCGTCGTCGTCATCATCGTCGTCATCGTCGCTGATGCTGTCGTGCAGTTCGCCTGCTGACACGTCGACGTCGGACGCGTCCGAGTCGGCGACGCGGCCATCGGTGTCTGCGTCCGTTTCGGTGCGCGTGCGCTCCTCGGCGGCCGAGAAGAACTGGTCGTTGGCCGTGTCTTCGCCGTCGTCAGCGGCGTCCACGCCGTTCAAGGTGCTGCTGCGGCTGCTGGACGTGGATGCAACCGCAGCAGCCAGGCGGCCGCCACCACCACCGCTACCACCACTGCCGCTGCCGCCGCCGACGCCGACGCCGCTGCCGCCGCCGCGCCGGCGGTCGACGGCGGACCTGCTGGCGGGCATGCGGCCGCGCGACACAATGATCTTGGTGTGCGGGGCCAGGACGCCCTGGGCGACGGGCTCGCAGAAGGCGACCTTGGCCGGGTTGGGCGGCACGTGGGTGACGGGGTGCGGCGGCAGCGGCAGCGGAAACAGGTCGCCGGCGTGCACGACGTGCAGCGAGCCGAGAGCGACGCGCAGAGCGGCAGCCAGGCGGTCGTCGGGCGACGAGGTGCTTCCGCGGGCCACGGCGGCCGCCTCGAGCGCCGCCGCCGCCGTCGGGTGCTCGCGGAAAAACGTGCCTTCGCCCTTCTCCAGGCGCTGGGCCAGCTCGCCGTCGACGCTCACGTAGACGGCGTCCAGCGCGACGGCGGCCACGTCCAGCACCAGAATGTCAATGCCGCGCCGGCTCGGCCCCGCCAGCTTCGACGGCGCCGTCTGCTGCAGATGCGCGGCAAAGCGCTGCAGCGCCAGCGAGGCCGGCGAGAACTGCACCGTGGCCGGCGCCAGAGCCGCCGACTTGGCCACCGGCACCACGGCCCAGTCCGAGTGTTCGGCCGATGCGCTCGGCGCCCACGGCGCAATCGCCACGTGGTAGACCGCCGGCTCCGAGTCTGCCGTCGACGCTGGCGTCGACGCGCCCCGGACCAGCGAAAGCGAAGAGCCAAATGCTGCGCTGTTAGGAATTGGTGCTTATTTGCCTTGTCCTATGCTTGCCCTCCTTTGCTAGCCCTCCTTTGCTTGCCCTCCTTTGCTTGTCCTCTTTTGCTTGCCCTCCTTTGCTTTTGTTTTTTTGTGTCTCATTCAGCCTCCCGCCGGCTGAATGCTATACTTACTGTTTTTGTGCGTCTGCTGCTGGTCCTGGTGGTGGATGTGCGGAAACAGCTCAGCAAACAGATCCTCCGACAGGATGCCGACGTCGCCCCGAATGTGGTCGTCCAGGACGAGCCGAGCTGCCACGGCCGGCTTGTCCAGGCGGCGGCGGCGATGCTGGTGGCCCCGGCGACGTTGCAGAGGCTGTTTCGCCGGCCGCAGGCCGGCCTCGAGAACCGGCGCCATCAGGACGTCGAGGTGTTCAGGCAGTCGAGCGAGAGCGAGAGCGAGGGCGGGAGGAGGAGGAGGAGGAGGAGGAGGAAGAAACTGAGGTTGAGGTCGAAGTGGTGGCTTTGAAGGGACGACGCGATCATCGTCTGAGCTGCTGTGGCATTTGCCCTGGAAGCCGGCGTGGTCGGGCCCGGAGGGGCAGCGTGGTCGAAACAGCAGCCGGTGGGAAAAAAGAGAAAATGGGATTTGGCACGCAGTGGTTAGGTGGCAGCTCTACTCTGAAAAAGTTTCGTTCTTTTAGGTTTTTGCTTTTGCTTTTTTGGCTTTGCTGCAATTTTTGCTTTTTTTCTGGTTCCCCTGCTGCCAGCAAAAGGAAAGCTCGCTAGCGTGCTTGCCTCGGTTCATCGCGCCTGCCCTGCCTGCTGCTTGGGTGTCCCGCGGCTGCCCTCGATTGGGACTTTTGCGAGTCACGTGCATGCGGTCGCGCCTGCCCCATTGGCCAATGGCCCACAGCTTCCTTCTACAGTGCTCCGTGCGAGTATGGATATGATAAGAATAGGAGCCTGGCTCTTTCTCCTATTCTTTTTCTATGCGTGTTTTTTATTTTTATTTTTTGGTTGGTATTTTTATTTTTTGGTTCCTTGGTTTCGACGGAACAGGCTGGGCTCCCCTCCGATCTCCCGGTCGACGGAACAGGCTCGGCTCCCCTCCGATCTCTCGGTCGCTCTCTCAAATGGTGACGCAGGCCAGACTGCCGCTGCCGAATCATGATGGCGAGACGGGCGGCTGGCGTCCGCCATCGCTGCGGGCGCGGCTGGTGAGCTCGTCGCTGCGGGTGTCGTCTTTTTTCCTGGGCCTCTCGTTTCTGGGCGTCGTGGTGGTGGGCAGTCTGGTGGCGAGCATTCCGGCGGCGGTGCGGGCGGTGACGGCGTGCGTGCTGGGCCGCGACGCGGGCGCCGGCCGGCCGTTCCGGGCCGAAGAGCTGCGGCGGCAGCAGCTGCGGCGCGAGCAGAACCGCAGCTGGCGACGGCGGGCGTCGTCGGAGCTGGCGTGCTCGGAAGAGGGGCAGTCTGGGGCGGTGGTGAGGGGGCCTGAGGCAGCAGCAGTCTCCGACAAGGCCGACAAGGCCGAAGCGGCAGCGCCGGTGCCGGCGGGCGGCGTCAACAGCTCGCACGTGCCGGCGGGCGACATCGGCAGCTCATACATGCCAACGGGCGACATCAGCAGCTCGTACGTACCGACAGAGGGCGGGCCGGACGCGCTGGTGCACGACGTCGGGTACTATGCGCGGCGGGTGGGACTGGACGTGGAGGCGTTTGCGGTGCAGACGCCGGACGGGTTTGTGATTGACCTGTGGCACGTGTACGACCCGCGCGAGCACCGGCCGCGGGCGGCAGACGAGCGGCGGGCGCGGGGGCCGGGGCTGCTGTTTGACGAGACGACGGCGGCCGAGCGCGAGGCCCGGCAGCAGGCGATGCTGGCGGCGGCGGCGGCAGCAGCGGCGGCGGCAGCGGCAGCGGAGGCGTCGGATGCGGCGACAGAGGCGGCGACGACGGGGGCGGCGACGACGACGACCGGGGTCAATGCGAATAACGCCAAGCCGCGTTTTCCGGTGCTGCTGGTGCACGGGCTGCTGCAGAGCGCCGGCGCGTTCTGCGTGCACGACGACGAGTCGCTGGCGTTTTTCCTGTGCAAGAGCGGCTTCGACGTCTGGCTGGGCAACAATCGGTGCGGGCTGCGGCCGCGACACGCGCAGCTTCGGCCGAGCGATGCGCGCATGTGGCGCTGGGACGTGCGCCACATGGGCGAGTTCGATCTTGCGGCGCTGGCGTCGCGCGTGCTGCGCGAGACCGGGTTTGCCCGCCTCGGCCTCGTGGGCCACTCGCAGGCCACGGCCGAGACGCTGCTGGCGCTGGGTGGCGGGGGGGGTGGTGGTGGTGGTGGCGATGACGACGGCGACGGCGACGGCCGCCAACAGCCTGTTCTGGCCCAGGCGCTGAGCGTGTTCTGCGCTCTGGCGCCCGCAGCGTTTGCCGGCCCGCTGGTGGCGCAGCGCGCGGCCTTCCGCTTCATGCAGCTGCTGCCGCGGCCTCTGTTCCGGCTGTTCTTTGGCGTGCACGCCTTCTTGCCGCTCATGGTGGCCATGCACCCGCCGCGCTGCCCGCCGCGCCTGTACGGCCTGCTGGCCTACCGCGTCTTTGCCTTTCTCTTTGGCTGGTCCGACCGCCGCTGGGACGGCGGCCTGCGCAACCGCATGTTCCAGTGCGCCCCCGTCTACGTCAGCGCCGAGTCCCTGCGCTGGTGGCTGGGCCGCGGCGGCTTTGCCCAGCGCCGGTGCATTTTCGAGCGGCCGGACGGGCAGCCGGACGGGCAGCCAGACGGGCAGCCGGACGGGCAGCCAGACGGGCAGCCGGGCGGGCAGCCGGGCGGGCAGCCAGACGGGCAGCCGTCCGACCGCGCCTGGTTCGACGCCAACACGCCGCCGTTTGCGCTGTGGGTGTGCGGCCGCGACGATCTGGTCGACGGCTGGCCGCTGCTGGAGCGCTGCCTGCCGCCCGCCAACTATGCTGCGCTGCGCAAAGCTGGCGGCGGCACCTACCGCGGCACCTCGGCGAACAAGCCCGGCACCGCAACCGCCGCAACCGCCACAACCGCCGCAACCGCCACCACCACCGCCACCACCCCGGCGACCCAGCGAGAGCCGCACCTGCGCGTCGTGCATGCCAAGGTGCTGCCCGACTACGAACACCTGGACGTGATCTGGGCCATGGACGCCGTCGACCGTGTCTTTGTGGAAATCCGTGAGGTGCTGTGGAAAACCTGCCCGGCGCGCGACGGCTGCCGCGTGCCCGTCGGCTGCGAGGACGTGCCGCCATGGACAGCTGCACCGGCGGCAGCGGTGGCATCGGTGGCTGGCGAGAAGACCGGCGATGTCACGGAAAAGTGAGCCAGCGGGGCATGCAGCGACCAGCCGAGAAGGAGTGTGACGAGCAAAGTGAGCCAGCGGGCATGCAGCTACCAATCGAGAAGGGGGGCAGTCTGCCAAGTTCATTCTGTGGCGAATGGCGATAGAGTGCATTTCAGCGAGCAAATCCTAACGAGCACACGTTGTACAAACATAGACGGTACATTTACATTTACAGCAGTACATACACAGAATACACAGAATTCCATACGGATCCCAAGAACATGAGCAATTCTCTAAACGAGCACAGATGCACAGATGTAGGGGAAGCAAACGTAGCTATTTGGCCTCTACCAGCAACAATGGCGGCGGGAGAATCCGTGGTATCTGGATTTGGATATCTGTGTATCAGTGTCAGCAGACGATTGGTGTCTGGTTTTGGACATCTTCTGGGTATCCGTCAGCAGACTATTGGCGTCTGGTTTTGGATATCTTCTGGTATCAGTGTCAGCAGATTGCCGAACAGGCGGTTTTGCACGGAAGCGATCCGATAACAAGAAGTGACTGCGACTGCGGAGATGTCCGGCGTTATCAGCATCGCTCTTCATGTCAGCAGAGCTGGACGCAGCGAACTTCCAGCGCGGTGGGAATTCTATGGCCAATACCTAATTATTCTCTGTGGTTTAACTCTTTATTTTGCTGCTGCTTGGTTTTTGTTGTCTTGGTGTCTGAATCTGGCCATCTGGTTTCTTCCCCATCGCGATTGCCTGATTCGGGGCTGACTTTGACAGCCCGATTGCCATTGCCTCATTCGGCATTGATTGTAGTTGCCTGATTTGGCGTTGATTTCCCAGATTCTCCTTTGTCTTGGCTTCCCAGATCTTCCATCTTGGCTTCACACGTCGTACTGCAAACTTTTCTTTGCTGACCCCCCCCCCCCCCCCGACCATGCCTCGGCCAATCTGCATCGCGGCCGCGCAGATGGGCGCGACGCACTACGGCGACGCGCGCGAGAAGACGCTGGGGCGCATGCTGCGGCTGCTGGACGCGGCGGCGGCGCAGGGGGCGCAGGTGGTGCTCTTTCCGGAGACGGCGTTTGGCACCTTTTTCCCGCGGCACCTGATCACGGACGAGGCCGAGCTGGACTCGTTCTTTGAGCACGGCGACGTGGTGACGCAGGCGCAGACGCGCGGGCTGTTTGAGCGGGCGCGGCAGCTGGGCGTGCACGTCTGCGTGGGCTATGCCGAGCGGACGGCGGCGGGCGAGACGTTCAACGCCTGCGTCTTCTACGACGGGCAGTCGGGCGCGCTGCTGAGCAAGTACCGCAAGATCCACCTGCCGGGCGACGTGGAGCCGTTTGCGGACCCGGCCGCGCTCAACCAGCTGGAGAAGCGGTATTTCCAGCCGGGCAACCTGGGGTGGCAGGCGTTCCGGGTGCCGGGGCTGGTGAAGGAGGAGGGCGACGAAAAAGACGAAAAAGACGACGGCGACCACGAAGACCCCATCTTTGGCATGATGATCTGCAACGACCGGCGCTGGGCCGAGGCGTGGCGCGTGCTGGGCCTGCAGGGCGTGGAGGTGGTGCTGTGCGGCTACAACACGCCGGGCTATGCGCCGCACCTGTACGGCAGCCACGGCACGGTGGCGGGCACGGCGGCTTCGGCGACAGCACGGCCGGCGGCGGCGGTGACGGCGGCGTCGGCGGCCGACAAGGCGCTGGCGCGCCAGCAGGCGCTGTTCCAGCACCGCCTGGTCATGCAGGCGCACAGCTACACCAATGCCTGCTTCAGCGTGTGTGCGGCGCGGGCCGGCCTCGACGACGGCAAGTACGACCTCATTGGCGGCAGCTGCATCGTCGGCCCCGAGGGCGACATCCGCGCCGAGGCCGCCACCGAGGACGACGAGGTCGTCGTCGCCACCATCGACCTCGACGACTGCCGCCCCGGCAAGACCCGCACCTTTGACTTTCAGCGCCACCGCCGCATCGAGCACTACGGCCTCATCACGTCGCAGACCGGCGTGGTCAAGCCGCCGAGGCTGCCGAGGCGGCCGAAGTCGGCCGGGGGGCTTGCCGAGGGGGTGGCCGAGGCGTCGGCCGGAGTGGGCACCGGGCCCGAAGCGACAAGCGTGAAAACCACCACCTCCACCACCCCCTCCGCCGCCACGCCTCCTCCCACCCCCCCGCCGCCCAAACCGATCCGCATCCTGCTCATCAACCCCAACAACACGGCGTCCATGACGGACGAGTGCGTGGCCGTGGCGCGCACGCAGCTGCCGCCCGACGTCGAGCTGACGGGCTTCACGGCGCCGCGGCCGGCGCCGCTGGCCATCGAGAGCTTCTTCGACAACGTCATGTCGGCGGCCGCGGCCGCGCGCGCCGTGCTGCCCGTGGCCGGCGACTACGACGCCTTTCTGGTGGCCTGCTACTCCGACCACGCGCTCGTGCGGATGCTGCGCGAAGAGCTGCCCGCCCGCCAGCCCGTCGTCGGCATCATGGAGGCGTCGCTGACCGCCGCCCGCTCGCTGGGCTCCCGCCTCGGCCTCGTCGCCACCAGCGACCGCGCCCGCGTCGGCCTGCAGGACGCCGTGCGCGCCATGGGCCTCGACGCCGTCTGCGCCGGCGTCGAGAGCTGCCGCCTCGGCGTGCTCGACCTGCACGCCCACGACCCGCTCGCCCAGGCCCGCGTCAACCAGCAGGTCGCCGACGCCGCCCTCCGCCTCGTCGCCGCCGGCGCCGACGTCCTCACCCTCGGCTGCGCCGGCATGACTCCGCTGGCCGACGCCGTGCGCGCCGCCGTCGGCCCCGCCGTCACCGTCGTCGACGGCGTCCTCGCCGGCGTCCACCACCTGGCCGGCCTCGCCCGCATGGGCGCCCGCACCGCCTCCGCAGGCGCCTACACCAGCTCGGCCGCCACCCGCGCAGCCCGCGGCCAAGACTACATTTGAGGATGTTGGCAAGAAGGGAGAGAAGGGAGCACAACAGAGTGAAAGAGCGCAGAGCGAGGACGAGACAAAAAAGACAGGATAGCCAGAACGACAAGATAGGCAGAATAGACAAGTTTGGAAACTGACAACTTCCAGAACACGGACGAGAAACACAGCAGAAACCAGGAAAGAACAAATTAACTGAAAAGGATGTAAAAGACCGAGATCGGCGGAACAGGGGACACGGAAAGTCAAAAGGCTGAAAAATGACAGGAAATCAAAAGAGATGTCATCCTACTCGTACTCCGTCTCGTGCTCCGTGCTCCGTGTTCCGTGCTGAATCCGTCGTTGGAAACAGACGCGCCCCGGGAGCACGGATCAAGGCCACTCAGCCGAATGGCATCTCACATCCCGTGTCCCCCCCTAAATGCTACCCACTCGTAGCTGAGGTGTGATCAGCCCCTGGTGGTGAAGCCAGGTGAACAAGCAGACACGGTGTATGGATAATACGGTGTGCAAGCAGTTGGGCAGCCAGTTCTTCTCTGCATACTCGTACATTGTACGAGATTGTATCCATACGACTATGGATATCAATACGTCGCCAGTCTGCCTTTCGCGCACCCCCTTCCTGGCCTCTCGTTGGCCGCCACTAGCCCCCATTCAGAGAAAACAAAAATAGCGGTGAAGCGGCCAATAAATGTACGGCTCACGTCGTATTTGACTCCTTACTCGTATGCAACGGGAAACCGGGGGCTGATCACACAAGTCCCCACTGGGAGCAAGAAGCTAATCGTACGGAATATGCCATACGTCGTACTCAGTATAATATGGATACAACATATTATGGCACAGTATCCATATTTCAATCAGCTCAAAAGCAGCACAATAGGAGCAATGGCCCAGATGTACGAGTACCCGTACAGTGTACGTCGCGTCGATCGTCAAGTGGTGCACTCCCCGTTAAACGACGTACTTTGCATTAGAGAAAGTATGGATAAACATGCTCAAAAATACCAACGACCGGGTATCGTGTGCAAAGCTTAGCAAAGCAAACTCTGTACTCCGTAGGATTACGAGTATGGATACTGCGAAATACCGTCGCATTACTCGTAATACTACCGAGTAAAACATTCGCGCTGCATTGATATCACTTTGTCCTTGGCATTCGCACTATGGATATATTATCCATACTACAAAGTATTATTACTTTGTATGTCTATGGATACTCGTACTTACGAGCATAACGACGTACGAGTACGACGTATCCATACTCCGTACTGTATTGTTCCGTGATACCTCGCAGGGACTGCCCGCACCCTGAACCTAGACACTCCCATTCTCTCTTGCCTGGGCAGGTCCAGCGCTAGATCTCTTTGAGGCAATCCGATACGCCAGCTCAAGCACCGAAGCAACGAGCAACAGACGAAAAGACGTCCCAGTGGCAACATTGTACGATATAATATCGCGCTCTGTAAAAATCAAAAGCAACAAGCAGAAAATGCTGCTCCCAGCTCCCAGCTCTCGCTCTGCGTTTGCTCGGCATTTTCACTCTCCGCTCCCCATAAATATTACTGGTATTGGCAAGGCGTCTTTGAAGCCGGGTTGGGGGCGAGACGTTGGGAAGTTGCTGGAAATAACCAGGTTCGAAAGGCGAAGAAGTACGACATACAGCGTCCCGGAGCAGAAAGATGTCCGGGCGCTATTGGAAGAAAATATGGGATAATAAATAATACCCAGGAACTTCACAGGGGAGATATATCCATACTCGTAAGAGTTTAAGGGGAGACATCAACTCAAACCTTTACGTCGTAATAAGGATACAAACTGCATGGATTTCTAACCTTCCAAACAGTCACGTGGTATGACTGACAGCCGTCGATCGGCGGGTCCAGTGGGGCTTTTTTTGCCCTTGTCTTGCCAAGTTTCGACCAAAAGTGAGATTAGCACTCCGTACACTCATTCCCGGAGTACGAGACAAGTACTCCGTACGAGTACGGGAGTACTCGTAGTATTACCGAGCAATTATGAGTACGGAGTATGGACGCCTCCGGGAGTAAGCAAAGTGATTCTCACAAGGTTAAAGGGACCCGCCGTAAGAGCCGGCAAGCAAGAAAAAAAAAAAAAAAACCTGCAAAACTCGCCAAAAACGGTGAACAGGGAGACCGAGAAAGGCTTTAGAACAGTGGAAAAAAGACAGAAAGAGTGATAAGGGGCAGAAAAAGGAAAAAAGAAGGAGAAAGAATACGAGTACGGAGTAGTACGAGTAATGTTCGCAGAAACGACAAAACCCCACCCCATTAGCGCTCCGTACAGAAGAAATACTCATACGGAGGAGAACCGACAGCCTGGAGAGACAAAGGGAAGGGCGAATGGGAAAAAAAAGCCGAACCGCCAAACGGCCAAACGGCCAAACCGACGTGGTGGAAACAAAGAAAAAAGTCGAGAGACACAAAAAAGAAGTTTTTTTTTTCCACACGGCAGAGCTAGCGATCCCAAATAAATGAGACATTGGGTGAAGACATAACTGGCCGCCAACAAGCGTATTGTGTACCTTGCCACGTCACTTGGTAGAGTAATACAAAGAGCAATTGACCTAGACCGAGCCCCCCTCTCATGGTGTATCCATATGGTGTGCAGCCGTAAACTCTCTTCAGCCTATCGGGCCTGGAGTAGCATTCGTTTTTGTACACCGTGCGTGGTGTGCCGTGAAGCCCGGCGGAACAGTCCGTAACCAGCAAGAGCTGCAGGCTGCTATTATGCTCGACGTGCCCGTAGAGGGAAGGCGCGCCTTGCGTTGTTACGTATCCATACTCTTACTCGAGGGAAGAAAGGACGAAAAAGGTGGATGGGGGGGGGGTTTTAGGTCTGTTGCGGCGCAGTATCCATACGACTATTACGGAGTACGACATGCTCGTGCGACGTTTGCAAGAGAAAAAGCGCCTGGACCTGCACTGCACACTGCGCTACGGAGTGCACTAGTACGGGAAGTACGTCGCTCATCGCACGCGACGAGACGGGAGTAGCTCGTAATGCTCCGTACTCCGTACTCAGGCCAGAACCCGCACTATACGCCGTCCGTCGTAGTGCTTGCTGTCAGGCAGCCCACAAAGCACTCTATCCCGGCTAGCGCGAAAGCAAAAAAGCACCCCAAGCCACTAACAGCGATCCAAGGGTGAGGAGACAGAAGGAGCGAGACAAAGACGGGGAAAAAAAGAGAAAGAGCGAGCAAAGCTACTACTATTCCATACTACTCGAGCGCGAACTCGACAGCAAAGCGAATGAGCGAAGGTCCCGAAAGAAAGAGAAGGAGAAAGATGAGCCGCACAGCGCGACTACCTGTTTCCATCTTCACTTGTCTGCTCTTTCCCTCGCTGTCTCTTTCTTTTCGACTAGCTTTGTTAAGCCTTCTCCTCTTTCGCCTTTGCTATCCTCTCTCTCTCCTTGGTATCCTCTCTCTCTGCTTCTTCTCCTCCGTACTCGTAATCCCGTTGTTTTTCCCTTTTCTCACACCTGCTTTGTTCTCTCTTTTTCTTCTTCTGCCCCCTCCCCCGGTTGTATCTTTTTTTCACCTTGAGCTATTACAACGCATTGCCCGATAAGAAAAGTACAAAGGAGAAAAAACGAAAAGACTGAACACAAACCACAACGCTTCACCCGCCACCTTATCCACCACCCCCCCCCTCCCTTTTTCTCCGCCTCCCTGTTCCTCTTCTCTCATTCTCTCCCTGCGTCCCTTTTGTTCCCCTTCTGCTCTCCTCCTACTCGGATTTTTTCTTTCTCTCTCTGTGCCTTTGTGTATCCTTGCAACTCTCTTTCTTCCTCCACTTCCTCTCCCTTCGAGCCGAACCCACTCTTCGCTACACCCCCTGAGTGCCGAAAGTGAAAGGGGGCGAAAAAAAAATTTCGAGAAAACCCAAACGACCGAAAATTAAGCATATTAAGAAAGTAACCACGGCAAGCGGGATCACAAAAACGGTCGGCCGCGCGTGCCGCGTGAGACAAGACGACCGAAGGGGAAAAAAAGGCAACTTTGTACGAAAGCTCCCGTCCTCGGCCAAACCTACCAACAGATGAAGCAGCCAATGAAGCCGGTACCCCTTGAGCTTGCGATTCTGTGAAGTAAACCCGTTCTCCCGCGACCTTCCTTCCGGTCAACCCCCAAACGATGGTCGGCGTTCCAGGCCGATCGAAAGCGTGTGCGACATGTCGCAGGCGCAAGAAAGGCGTAAGCAAATGCCCCGTCCCTTTCTTTCCAGTCACCCTTTTTTTGGTTGTTGTATCTTGCGTTGTGTCAATTTCAATTCGTTGCGGTGGCGCGCCCGTCGACAAAATGCATTTCTCGTCTCAATGTGCGGTGGCCTCCCCTCTGGTTTCCTGCGCGTCCTTCCTTCGCATGTCGCCGGCAAGGGAGCCGGGAGACGAGTCGATGGGTGTGTCAACTGTTGTCGCGGAGCCAATCGCGCACCGATTCGAGTATGCTCGTCCCGGAGACGTCTACTACGGCAAATTGGAATGACATTGACGACACACCGCTGTCACACCGTCGGCACATTGCCAGTACACCGCCGGCACACCGACGACTCCGAGGGCTTGACGCGCGATGTCGCATGAACGGCGACAACACTGGCGGAGGCTGATTTCGCATTCCCTGGCGAGAAATACAGAGTCTTAAGACACCCGGTGGAAGATGGTTGGGAACGGAAATAAAAAAAAAAAAAGTTCTAGGAAAGATCAGATTGGGCTAACAGCTCCCATCCTGCAGTGCGATTTTCAACGCCCATCATGCAGCCAATGCCGACGCGCCGGCTTGGAGTGCGGTGGTTACGAACGCGGCCGCATCTTTGTTCACGCCACCCAGGATCACCCAGCCAATCTCACATCTGCCCGCGAAGGCACGGCCACGCCGGGAAGCAGCACAAGCGACGGTGCCAGTATCAACTTCGACGGCAGTCGCACACTCAGCGTCAGCAGCACTGTCAGCAATAGTTCCTTTAGGAGCATACCGAGCGCGAGGAGCAGCGTGTCGAGTGCGACGACTGCATATTCGCATGGCAGCACGGGTCTGGTTGGTGTGAATGGCATCGGCGGCATCGGTGGCATCGGCGGGACAAATGGCACATTTGGGGCGCCTGGGACGCCTGGGACGCCTGGGACACCGGGACCACCGGGAACACCGGGGACACCGGGGACACCTGGGACACCGGGGACAAACGGAATAAATGGAGCAAACGGAATAAACGGAACAAATGGAACAAACGGAACAAACGGAACAAACGGAACAATTGGAGCAAATGGGACATACGGGACAAATGGAACAAATGGAACAAATGGAGCCACGGTCATCTCCAGTAACGGTGCGTCTGGACGCCAGAGCCCCGGACGTCGTGCAGGACGAAGAGCGTTGGCGCTGGCCGCGCGCAGGTCGTCGGAGCTGCGCATTGTGCCGGTTGTTTTCGGCCAAGTGCAGATGAGCGGCCCTTACAACGACAGCAGCGTGATCGGCTCGGCGCGCGAGGAGATGCTGATGGCCAATTTCTGGGAGTCGTACTTGCCCAACAGCGCTGTCTTTCCCAGCCAGGCCTCGTCATATGCCACCGGCAGCTGGACCAACGTGGTACAGTCCCTGCACCAGAACGACCGTGTTCTGCACTACACTCTTTTGGCCAACAGCTTCTCTGCCATTGCTCGTCGCCAAGGTTCGCGTTACATGGCAGAGCAGAGCTTGCGCATCCACGGCCGCGCGCTCAACGAGCTGCGCCACGCCCTGGATCACCCACACAAAGCCCGCAGCGATGGCGTCTTTGCCGCCCTGCGCCTGATGATTGTGTTCTCGGTAAGTGGTTGACTTGTATAGAGAGAGAGAGAGAGAGAGAGAGAGAGAGAGAGAGAGAGAGAGAGAGAGAGAGAGAGAGAGAGAGAGAGAGAGAGAGAGAGAGAGAGGGTGTGTTCTGCCTGTTCTGACCGCTTGTTTTCAGATGTTCTTTTCCGATCGCTTTGAGGAAGACCGCAAGGCACGTGCCAACGGATGGAGGGAGCACAATGCCGGCGTTTTGGCGCTGCTCATGGCCCGTGGGCCAGAAGCCCACATCCGAGGCCATGGCCACCTGATGTTTGTGGACTGCCGCTTAGCTCTGGTACGTTTTTTTTTTTTTTTGTAGCGAGCTTGTCGCGTTTCTTTCTTCCGGTTTGCTGACAACAATATTCAGATCGTCGCATCCATCAAGGCACGGAAAAAGTGCGAGCTGAACTCCCACGCCTGGATGACGGTGCCGTGGTCGGAGATCCCGAAGACGCCCAAGGATCGGCTGATGGACATTTTGTCGGGAGTTCCAAGCATCTTGGAGTGGATCGACTGCTTGGCCGGTCTGCCGGACGGCAAAGCCAAGGACGACTTCCGGCGCAAAATTGTCAACACGTGCTGGAGCTACGACCGGCAGCTGTGCGCGTGGTACGAGGCCAATGCGCCGACGGACCGGATCGAGTATCTCGAGCAGCTGGAGCCCGACGACCCCATATCCACCGAGGACCTGTCCATTGTGTACATCATGTCCATCTTCTGCACCGCCTGTCTCCTGCTGTATGGGGCCATGCACCAGCTGGGCGTGCCCAACCTCCCGCCGCGCGCCAACCGCGACCCCTACATCTGCCGCATTGTGCGCTATCTCAAGGTCTTCTTCGCCCCCAACACCGGCCAGTACGGGTTGGAGATGACGTCGTTTCCGCTTGGCCTGTGTGTTCATGTCTTCTCGACCATTCCGCCGTCCGACACCACCACCATGGCCAAAGAGCGAGAGATCATCCAGAAGCTGATCGAAACGGAACGCGGCCACGAAATCGTCGACTTTCTGCGCAGCATGCTTGACGCCGACAACATGGCCGCCAAGACGGCAGTCAAGTAAAGTGACCATTGCCCCTGGATCCGAGGAGGGCTGCTGTCAAAGACTCTTTTCCTGTTTTTCATGCTTGTTAGTGTTTGCCCATTGGGTAAGGCAAACTGCACTTACACAACTCCCATGCATACTTGTTCTCGGGATAGGAGATATAACAACACACACATTTTGGGGCTCTTTCTCTTTATATGTCTGACGGCTTCATGGCGTTTTCGTGGGAGCGGCTTTTGCAGATTTTGTTTCATTTATTTGTTATCTGGACAAAAAATTTCCATTTTGACATAGGGAGGATGTGTTCACCACGGATTCCGTTCTTTTTCCCTCTTCTCTTTTTTTCTCTTTTCTTTTTTTTTTCTTTCCTTTCTCTCTCTTCATTCTTTTCTTTCCTTTTTTCTCTTTCCTCCCATCTTTTTTTTTTTTTTATTTTCTTCTCATTCTTTTGAATCTTTCATTCTTCTAGGCTCTTCAAGGTGCACCTTTGCTTTTTTTGTCTGCTTTAGGTGTTTTATTGGCTGGGGCGAAGGAGCATGGGACGTGCATTTTCACACTTTGGATATTCTGGACAACCAAATGCTTTTTGTTAGCTTTTCATTCCTCCTACTCTCAAAAAACTCATTAGAAACAAACCCGGGTTCAGACAAGTTTGTGATTGATGCCGTACCGTGAACCAAGGCTCTCATGTAGTTGGCTACATGTGAGGCATCGGTGTTTTTGTTTTTTTTCTTTTTTTGGTTTGTGTGTCTATCACTGGCTTGCTGTTTGGCTTACTGGGGCTGTTTGGCTTACTGGGGCTGTTTGGCTTACTGGGGTATTGAATACCTTGTTGTTATAGGTGTCTATGATTTGTTCACTGTGCACTTTGCATGGATGGATGGCCATTGTATCTAAGGAGATTGCTTTTTATTGAAGACTAGAGAAAGAAACGGAGCAGCTAGGTAGGAAAGAGAGAGGGTGTGGGTTTGGCTTACCTAGCTGGAAAGCCGTTGGGTTGTTGGGCCAGGTTTAGTTGGCCCAGATGGGGGCCATGCCGCTGCCGTTGTCGCCGCCGCCGCCGTCGCCGCCCTTCTTGCTGTGCTTGCTGAAGGTGCTTGGCTTGCTGTCGCCGCGGCGCTTGGGGACCTTGGCTTTGGCCTTTCTCTTGCCCTTGCCCTTGGGGTCATTGTTGTTGTTGTCGTCCTCGTCGTCCTCGTCCTCGTCGCTGCTCTCGTGGCCGCGCTTGGCGGGGGGGAATAGGGGTTGCATGGCAGCGGACGGGTGGCCCTGCAGGGAGGCAAAGGCCTGTTGGGGCGACAGGGGCTGGGCGTGGGGGTTGATGGCTCGCACATTGACGTTGTGGGTGTCAGCGGCGGTGGTGGTGGCAGCGGTGGGGGCAGCGGCGGTGGCGGTGGCAGCGCGGGCCAAGTCCGGGCGGGACGGCTCGGGCGAGACGTGGTAGGGCGAGAAGATCTGGTAGTTCTCGACGTCGCGGGCGCGCACGAGGTGCAGGTTTGCGGGCATCTGGCCGAGCAGGTTGTCGACGTTGGCGTGCCGGCCGGCCGCGACGGTGTTCTGGCTGGGCAGGTCGAGGCGGTTGAGGTCGGCGGCGACGCGGCGCAGCCACTGCGACACGATCCGGTTGCTCTCGCGGATGGGCACGCCGTCGATCACAAAGACCCAGGTCGTGTCCAGCATGTTGTTGCGCCAGGCCGTGTAGCCGTGGCTGTCGTCGCTGCTGCTGCTGTTCCCTGTTCCTGCTGCGGCCGCTGCGTTTGCCCGCTCGCGCTCTGCCGCCTGAGCGGCCGCTGTGGCCGTCGGAGGCAGCCGCGGCGGCGGCGGCATGGCGTCGGAGTCGGTGAAGCCGGTAATGGGCACGCCGGTCCGGCGCGCAATGCACAGCGTGCAGCGGCGGTTGTACTGGCCAAAGGGGCCAATGGCGTCCCAAGTGCCGGGGCACAGGCGGTCGTTGGCGCGGCCAGCATCACACCGCACCACCGTGCGGTACTGCAGCACAACCGGCCGGTTGCACAGCTCGCACGGCATCAGCTCGGGAATGAGGCGGCACATCTTTGCCGCCTGGACCGAGAGCTTTGTAGTGATGGTTTTTTTCAGTAGTGGTTGTTGTTCGTTCTAGTTGTTCTGGTTGAAGAGCTTTTGAAGATATGGTATGCTGGTAAGGCCGAGAGATATCTCCAAAACCGCTTGGAGGAAGAGAAGGAGAAGAACGGAAAGGCAGAGAAAGAGCCGGTCGAACGAAGCGCTTATATACTCGCGAGGCGGCGGCCGTGAACAGAAGCTGTAAGCACACAGCTCGTCCACTGGCTCGTGAGAGACGACGGGTTGACAGTCTTGTTCGGGCGAACAGCTCGAAAGACCCGGCAGGTCTCCGTTGGTGTGAACAGAGCAGGAGAGCAGCAGAGCAGCAGAGCAGCAGCTGGCAGGAGACGACATGTTGTCTGAGTGAACAGCAGAAAACCTGCGTGGCCGCTGGAGAACGGAAGACTGCAGTTCAAGCACAGAGGCAGCAGAAGCAGCAAAAGCAGGACGACCCGGCATCCTGTCCAAGTGGCCAATGCAGAACTGCGTCGTCTGTGAGCGATGCACAGGCTGCTGTGCATGAACACAACGGCCAAGCAGGGCTGAGAAAGAGATGTGGCAAAGACGAGCCGCGGCT
Organism: Raffaelea deltoideospora; assembly: GCA_019925385.1. NCBI lineage: Eukaryota > Fungi > Ascomycota > Sordariomycetes > Ophiostomatales > Ophiostomataceae > Raffaelea > Raffaelea deltoideospora. The sequence continues at coordinate 125,027 of JADHKP010000066.1, read as the reverse complement.
GAACAAAGAGAGGCAGAGCACAGTGGAAGCAAAGGCGCTGAGCAGAGTGCAGAGCGTTGCAGCCGACGTTTTTGTTGCGTTCATGAGCAGCGCAGCGGGTCGAAAGAATGTACCAAGAAAGACAAAGCAGGCGGATGGGGAAAAGAGAGGTTGTCTTGCTCGACTGATTCCAAAATTAAAAATTAAAAAATTAGAAAAAAAAAGAGAGAATTCCTCTTGCCTAAATGATACAAAACGTCAAAAATTAAAAAAAAAAAAAAAAAAAAAAAAAAAAAGCTCAAAACCCCCCAAAACTCAAACAAAGAGAATGGTCTTTCGAACAGCCGTCTGGCACAGAGAAAGGTACCAAGAAGACAAAGCCAGTTGTGCATTGACTGTCAGCACAGAGCAAGACACCAAGAAAACAAAGCTGCTCGCGAATCGACTGATGGAACCAAGAGAGAAGCTTCTAAAAGAGCTTTGATAAAGACAAAAAATAACAACGAAACCAGTCCACTTCAAAAAAATAGGCACCGATCCTTACTACACTGCCGCTGTTGCACAATTCCGACGAATAGCAGTCTTTCCCAGGGTCTTTGCAGCATCTTCTCCTCCGCTAGGCTTCACAACTTCCCAGCTTTCCGGTTCCGGCCTCGCGGCTTCACAGCTTCCCGGCTTCTCGGCCTCGCGGCTTCCCGGCTTCCCGGCTTCCCGGCTACCCCGCCTCACAGCTTCACCGGCTCAGCCTGGCTCGCCGCGCCCTTTGGCTCCGCTGGCGCAGCAACGGGCGGCCACTCGTCGCGGCCCAGCCGCACAATGTCGCGGCTCTCGAGCACCCAGTACTTGGACGGCGCCTTGCCCTGGGCCGCCAGCTGGGCGGCATGCGCAGCAGCCCGGGCGATCACCTCGGCCTCCTGGCCCAGGGCGTCCTGCACGCCGCCCGACACCAGGCGGCCGAGCCCGCGCACGGCTGACACCATGAGCGGGCCGCCGGTGTGTGGCTGCTCGCGCTCGCCCAGAATCAGGCCCGGACGCAGGATGATGGCCTGGTCAAAGGCCAGGTCACGGATGGCGTCCTCGACGCCGATCTTCATGCGCGAGTACGGCGCCTGGCGCGACAGCAGCGACCGGATGCCGGCGCTCGACACAAACACAAACGCCCGCGCCCCGCCCGCCTTGGCAGCCTGCGCAATCGCCACGTTGAGGTCGTGGTCGATCTTCCACTGGTTGGCGATGCCGCCCGCCTGCGCCCGCGTCGTGCCCAGCGCCGAGAACACCGTCGCCGGGAAACCGCCGCCATCGCCCGCCAAGCCCTTGAGCCGCTCCACCCACCGCCCCGAGTCCGGCTCGACAATCGCCTGCAGCGCCGCCTTGTTCGCCGCTGTCTCGTCCGCCGCCGCCTGCTTCGGCGGCCGCCGCGAAATCGTGTGCACCGTACCAAAGCCCTGGCCGCTCAGGCCCAGCAGCGCCGTCACCAAATGCCCCCCAACCAGCCCGGTGCCGCCAAAGACGGCCACCGACGGCAGAGACGGGCTGCTAGAGGCCATTGTCTGGATTGGCTGCTGTCGTCTAACCTTTTTTCTTTTTTTTTTTTTTGTGCGTCGTTTTACCGCTTTTCCCTCCTTTTCTTTGCGAGTCGGAACTGGAGCCAAGATTTGACACGAGTCAATGCACGAGAGATGTGCGTACTCGGACGTCGGTTTAGTGGGATATGTGGTTATCGGGCAAACGTCGACAATCGAAAGGAAGAGGCTGTCGGATTGAAATGTATGTACAGAGTAGAGAGGAGAGAGAGGTATCAGTTGGCAGGGGGATCGAGGGCAAGCATGATGAGGTCACCAAACACTATTTATTTGAGTAGCGTCCGCCATGTGATGGGGGAAGGGGCGGCAGAAATTACGGTCTGGCCATTAGGTAAGGTGCATCCGACAGAACCGTCGAGAAGGAGCAAGGGAAAGCGACAAAACAGACACGAGGCAAGAGCGCACGCAATTACACCCAAAAAGTACTCAACGCGCTTGCATTCTTTTCTCTCTTTGCTTGTTCGTTCTTGCAGTTCCTTCTCGTACTATTACTTTCTGCATTCGGAGCACATTGCACGAATAGACAGCTTGGCAACCGCGAAATCCTTGTGAAACCTCAGGCATTCCGACATTTGACAGAGTGCTGCGTAGCCTGTTGTCCCCTGAAAAGTTCTGACGTCACAGGCTCTGGCTCTGCTAAAGGGGGAATTCCAGCTGCGAGTGCTCTACATACTCGTAATATTATTACTCTGCAGAACAGCCACCGAGTTACACGACGCAAACGGGCACAATGGTCGGTTAGAAGCCTCTCAGATAGGCAACAGTGTTGTACGATTACTCGTAAGTGGCATTAATATGGATACTCCGTATAAGATCCCACAGCTTATCGCCGCCCAGTGGTCACAGCTTACTGTAAAAATGCTTACAGTATGATATTACCGCCACGGCCCATGTACTTGGCGGGGCATTGCGTAGTAGGCGTTTGCCTAGTTACTAAACAAATGGCCAACTTTTCGGGATGTTTTTTGGCTGTAGATGAGCCTTACCTTCGCATCGTTGTTTCGCGACAGCCTACGACGACCAAACAATTGCGTGATTGCAATGTCCAATCCTTACGAAGGTGAGTGAGTTTACACTTTCGGAGTCTCTGAGCCTCGTGTCTTCTCGTCCTTTCTATGCGTGGCCGGCCCTTTCTTTCCGTCTGGGAGTCTTTGTCTTTTTTCGTGCCGAGCTTCCTCTTCCTCGGGGCCTCCCGTGCTTTGCTTGAGCTTGCCTCGTCCCGTCTCGTCCCGACGCCTGTGCCCGTCGTTTCGTTCTCGTTTGTGTATGCTGACGTGGGACGCCAGTTGAGCACGGCATCAAGCCGTCGACCAAGCCGCGGCGCCGGCGGCAGGTCGACATGTCGACGTTTCTCGCGCACCTCAACAACGTGTCGACGCAGGCAGCGGCGACGGGCGGCGACGCAGCAGCGGGCGCGGCAGGTGGTGTAGGTGGTGCGACGCACAACAACCCGCACGCGGTGCCGACGCCGGTCGACGTGGCCGCCGTGTTCCGCTTTGTGCAGGACCAGCTGCTGTCGCTGCTGCCCGACTCGCCGTCGCCGGCCAACCGCCAGCTGCTGGAGCAGCTGGCTACGCAGCTCGAGGGCAGCATCGACGACCCGCCGCGCGAGATCGGCGGCGTCTCGCAGGCCTACCTGGACGCGCTCGAGCGCGTGCCGCGCCGCCGCCTCGGCGATAGCGAGACCTGCCCCATCTGCGTCGAGCGCTATCTCGACGACAAGTACGCCCTCGTCGTCGAGCTGCCGTGCCACGCCAGCCACCGCTTTGACCTCGAGTGCGTCGGCCCGTGGCTGCTGGCACAGGGCACGTGTCCGCTGTGCCGCACCGATCTGGTCAAGAAGACGCAGAAGCAGCCGGTTGTCGTCGACGACGACGACGACGAAGACGACGACACCGGCGGCATGTTTGGGTAGCGGGGCAGCTGGGCAGCAGCAGTGGGGACAGCGAAAAGGGGGCAAATGGACAAGGGGAAAGGGAAAGGGAAGGGGAAGGGGAAAGGAGAAAGGGGAAAGGGAATGGGGAAGGGGGAAATGAGGTAAGGAGGTAAGGGAGAGAAAAGACTTGGCCCCCTTTGATGTGCGGCCAAGGGAAGAACTAGGGCAAAGAGCCAAGCGAAGGAATCAGTTCAGACAGAGCTGTTGAAAGAGAGGTCGAGACCCACGCCTGTTGGATTGGACTCGTTCTTTTTTTTCACTTACTGTCTGTCTCGCTGCTTCCGCTCTCTTTCCCTTGCTTTCCCAGTCTCACTCTTGCCTTGCTTGCCTCACTCTCTCACCTCCCCTCTCCTTGTCGGCAAAGCGCGACAATGTTGGACGTGTCGGCAGACTGCATTTTTGGCGGCAGAACAGCGAATGCACGTATGTGCCTACGAGAAAACAAAAGCGGAATGTATGATTTTATGATTGCAATTTCAAGTGCGCTTCCTGACTCTTGTTTTCATCCGGTCGGAACGGACCCAACGAAGGAACAGACTTTGCACCACCAAAGGAAACAAAGTCGGGTAGCAAGGAGCGGTCCGCTAGCAACCGCAGGCGAGTCATTTCATGCCATATTGCCACGTGCTGTATCCATATGCGCACATGCACAACTGGTACTGGTATACGACGCATTGCTATGAAGTACGAGTCTAAGGGGATAGAAGGCGGACCGTATTACCAGCCATAAGGGTCGTCTTGAGAGGGCTGGGAGACAACTCCAATAATTGTTGCGTACGCAGTGCAATGGTAATTGAGCTGTGCAGCATGGCGGGAGAAGCGTTCCAGAAGACGCGGCAGGGGTCCCCGTGGAATTCTTTGTACAGGGGATAGAAAAAGAATCAGCTCAAGAACACCGCTTTTTTTGCCGACGAGCTTCGTCGTTTGCTTTTTGCAGCAAAATGTCGTTGATTGGTAAAGACCAGTGGTGCCAATCTTCCACCAGGTCTAGACCGTTCGCTTGTGCTTGGTAGAGGAGGTGGAGCAATACACTCCGTTGAGTACTCGTACGAGTAGTATTACATAGTAAGTGATGCTCGTACGAGGTCAGACGACGCAGGACGCAGTCAACACGTCGTTTGAACACGAACGACTCTGCGTTGAATGTATTGCTCTCGCCGTATTCTGTCGTAACCAGTCCTGCCAATCATCAATATTCTTTCCACCTCTACGAGTAAGCCAGTAGAAATGTTTTGTTTCAGTCATCACAAAGTCACCACGCTATGGTGTATATGGTGTGTATGGATATTAGTGTCTTGCCTTTCAGCTTCATACTACGAGCACGATCTACGTTAGTCTTCGCCGTGATAGTTTAGGTTATCTTTCGCTTATTCGGCACACTCGGTCTCTGGTCAAAAGTACTTTTCATCCACTTACTCGTATTTTCCTGTTTTATTTTTTTTCACTTTGCTGTTATTTTTTTTCATTTTATTTTTTTTCATTTTTAATTTACGGTGTAGAGTGTAAACTCCATTGGCCCCCATCGCTCCCCAGTGCCTTGGAACTTGGAAACGCCTTTAATTTCAGCAAGGCCCCGATTCTTTACCTTGATTTTGATCCGAAAAGTAAAAACTCACCGCGGTCATTCGTTCGCAAGGCATAAGGCGACGCCCGGTGTACTCCGTACTCCGTATTCATACTGCGTAAATATTTCCCGAAATAGGACCACGAGTAATAATGAAAACCACTGTTCCCACCTCCGGCCATGTGGGCTTGCCACTGCACGTGGTAGCGGACAGGGATGGGCCACTTCTCCAACGCCGACCAACGAACAGGCTCCCCTTTTTCCCCCTCTAGCGCACTCCTAGTCTGCATTAGGGAGTTTGGCCTGTTCCAGCCTGTTCCAGGGTTTTTTTTCTACATTGTCACATTTTCCACACCGTAACAACTCGTATTATCTACTCGCACACCACAAATATCGCCTGGCCATCTTGTTGTGATTGTTCTCCCATAGGAAGCTTCTTGTATCTTTTACTCTTTATTACTTCATTCTCCGAGCTTGGGCTTTTGTTTTGCCATGTCGCATTTTCCCTCTCAGACCTCAGCAGATGAGGTGCCTCTTCAGAGCCGTTAAGCGCTTCAGCCGCCCAACAGGAAAACTATCGGTGACGCCGACAACGCCGGCCGTGGTCAAGAGCGTTACGCAGGTCTCTTAACACCGTATGGCCATGTCTTCTTTATACGAGTACGTTGTCGCAAAAGACCATGTGCTCAGCCTACGACGTAATTCGAGAACACTCTCTCACACCTTTTCCCCCTGCTTGAAACACCATGACGGCACTTGGGACGTGGGAGGCTGTCAAGTTCGTCTCGTCAATGCCGTGTATGCGCATGTCCTGTAGGACGGCATGCTGAGTGGCAATGGCTTCCTAGAGTTGGAGGTCTTTGTCTTTGAAGCACCAAGTATCAATGCTGCACGGTGATGTTCCACAACATTGTTCACTCCCGTTGTCGCTGCAATGCATTTCGCCATTCATATTCACATACTCGTATGCCGGACAATCGTCTCAGCAGCAAACGAGCAGCGAGCAAAAAAAAACGGGTAACGATATGCGGAAAACCAGTATTACGACTAGCATCATTTCGTATCGTATCCATATTTTTTGCCCTCGATGGTACCGAGTTACAGATTTCAGATGGAGGGACGACCTGTGGAGGCTTCGTCACAGACATGCTGCTGAGTCCTCCCCTTTTTTTTTGCCTCGTCTTTTCTTGCAGCGCACGGGCCGCCTGACCTGGTGAGTCTAGAGATTGACAAACATGTGCAGATGTGTGTGGACGGACATGCACTGACCCACCGTCACCAGGACCGTCATTGCGTTTTGTGCAGAGTGTGTTGGTGATCGTTTCTCTTCGTTGTACTCGTAATACTTCGTAGTCCTGTATTCATACTCCGCATATCTTACTCGTACATGCACCATTCGGAACACCACCCGCGAACATCACACGGAGCAAATTGGGATGTGCCACGGCAGTCCATTCCCTGGTAGCGTGTGCTTGGCCAGCCCAGACTTCTGAAGCCGAAAAAAACTACGGCGAAATATGGGAGCAAAGAGGGTGCGAAGGTGCTTCGAGGCGAACGAGTTGCAAAGTACCCAATGTGAAGTATGGACATCCATATGCATAGGGATAGTAAGAGGAGGGCTTTACGAGTGCTTTGCGCGAACAAATAGCCCGAAAACGGCATAGGTTACGTCGTAGTTATCGTACATGCTTACTCCGTACTCCGTCATTGTACGGTGTCCCTTTGAAAGACTGTCTGTGGAATGTTGGGGCGTTGGGACGACTCTGTGTCTAAAGCGTCTTAAAGCGTCTTAAAGCGTCTTAAAAAGCGACCTTTTTTTGTTCTAAAAGTCGCGTGGGAATCCTCTCTACCGGTTCATTAGGCACACCGCTAATCGCGTGGAGAAAAGTCTCCGCAATGCTGCATGCGCAAAATTGCTTGAATGGCCAGCGGGTTTGCTCCCCAGGAGTATGACAACGTAAATAATACGACACGTCGCATTGATAAATACGATGCGGCGTGCGAATGTATGGATACGTACGGGTATTTTGTCTTTTGTCCTCCCCTATGGTGGAAGAGTACAAACTGCTGTCCTTCCTGTGCACAGTAATAATGCCAAGTTATTTCCCGCGCCCTGGAATGGCAAACACGCTATCGAATAGCGGTGTTTCTGAGCAGACCGCTCCAGGTTTAGCGCCCTGCAACCAACCGGCCAGCCCCTGCCACGCGTGTCGCAGCATCTTTCCAGAACATTGCCAAAACTCGGAGACGAACCGCTTGCAGAAACAGATAGGGAGCGGACAAGATGCAAGAACGGGTCAACAAGATGCGGCCGGCAGCAATCATTGCTCGTAATACAGCGTGATATTACTTCTTGGTACTCCTCTGCACGAAGTGCCTGTTATTACTGTGTTGTATGGGGAAAAAACGAGTGCGACGTATTGCCTGCGTATTGCTACTCTCTGTGTCGTCGACCCTGTACGGTACCGTACGTCGTAATACCTTCCCCCCTTTCTTCCTTCCCCTGTATTGTGCATCTTGCCGCCCGCTGACGGGTCCCAGATGCGTGAGCATGTGTGCCACGATTTTGTCTGCTTCTGCAGCCTTTTTCTCCTTTTTCCTTGTTTTGGCCCCCCCCCCCCCCCCCCCCCAATTGAGCTACGTAAGAGAGGGAAGAACAAACAACCGCCAAAATGAGGCGTGCGCCAGAAAAACAAAAAAGAATAAAATTGTCCCAGCTCAACAAATCAGAAAAGGAAGCGACAGCCCCGTCTGCTCCTTGCATCCTTCCTTTCTGGTCATTTCGTTCGTCGTTCTTTCCCGCCTTGCTCTGTACTTTGTATTACATAGTACGGAATACGGAGTATTGCTCCTCCCCTTAATACAGAGGTAGGACTACCAGTAGTCGTTCATTCGTCGCCCTCACTAACCGAGCCCGGCTAGCCAAAACGAAAGCGAGACAGGGCTCAATTACTACAGATTTTCATCTGTATCTTCATTTCATTTTCAGCTTTTATCTCTCTCTCACACACACACACACTCTCTCTCTCTCTCACTCTCACTCTCCTGTGTCCCCCCTCCTTTTCTGGCCCTTTATCCCCCTTCCCTCCTCCATTCGTTTTCTTAAACCTCTCCTTCAACGGAGTCTCGCTCTTTCAGACTATCTATCGCTCGGGACCGATCTTCTCTACCCTGTCTCCTCCCGCCACATTTCGCTAGCTTTTGTGGCTGTCTGATCGTCTACTCTGCTGCTTTGTCTACGCCTTTTCGTCGCCTCGTCATCGTCTCTTAGTCGCCTCTCCTTTTTTCTTCGCCCTCCCCGGCCGTCCATTTCGCCGTCACCGACAAGATTGAAGAACTTTGACTGCACCCCTATTACATCAATTCTCGCCCTCGCCTCTCGGATCCGCTTCCGTAAACAGACGCCCCATCCTGCGGGATCGCTCCACTCTCGCGTGTCTTTGCTTTTTTTGCTTCTTTTCCCCTTCCAGACGCACACCACACACACTTTCAACTTTCAACCCTCAGCCACGCACACAACTCTCTCTCTCTCTTCGCCCTCTCTCCGTCTTCTTCTCTCTTTTCTCTCGCTCTCCTCTCGGGCTGCCTATTATTTACTGGGTGTTGCGGTGTTATACCTTGCAACTGCTCCAGCTCCACAACTTGGGCCCCCCCGTTTGACCAGCCAGCTACAACGTCCTTGCGGCGCAGAACTGGATTGCCGACAAGGACACCCGGCACAAAGGACACGAGAACCACGACATATGTCGCATATAGCAGGCTTGACTCCGCCTCAAGCTGCACTTGCATCTCTGGGTGGGATTTCAGTCAGACCAAGCCAGACCTAAACGAGACGAAACAAAACCGACAGTAGAAGACGACAGCGCATAGCTCCTCTTGCCATTTTTTTTAGTTTATTTTGTCTTGTTTTCTTCTTATATCTGCTCTTGATTCTCATAGCTTTGCCTCTTGCCTCCTCCCCTCTTCTTCTGCCCCCCCTCTTTGAGCCCTCTGCTTCGTATGCATTGGTCGCCCTGCAGATCTCCGTGTATCACCAACTGCGAATCGTTTCTTCATTCCCTCCAAGGAACTCGGCAGAAAGCTGGGAATTTATAAACGCCACGGAGCACGACATAGTCCCATCTCTGATCCAGCCCTCTTCTGTTTCTTTTTCGTGGACGCAGACAACCGTGGTTTGCGGAAACAACAACATACATTGCGACTCCAGCCGAACCACCACGAACTGCCACATCCAGGATTACTGGTGTCTACGTCGACAGCAACGGTGCTTGCGATCATGTTCAGGGCTCTGCCTCTGGCCAATCCCCAACACTAGCGGCACCGTATAGCAATCAGGACTTTTTTTTCGGACTTTCGCAGTCGTCAACACCACCTTTTTTTTTTAGTTTAAACCTGCTTCTCTTGCCTATAGCTAAACCAAAATCGGTTCTTTGGTTGTTGTCTCCTGCTTCAGTCTCTGCTTCGGTTTCTATTATTAGTCAAGCACCGCTGCTGCTGCAGCTGCAGCGAGAGAGCCGGCCATGGGCAACGGCCAGGGGAAATTGACGGACCTCAATGGTGAAGGTGAGACATCGACCGGAAGACTGGAAGCCTTGAAAGGGCCAGCATAGGAAGGAGGAGCTTGTTAATGGCAAGTTGGCCAGTGTTGTCGTCTGCTAACACTTGCTTTTTTACTGCAGTGAACCTTAATCACTTCCGCCTGTTGCGGGTAGTCGGCCGAGGCGCTTTTGGCAAGGTCCGCATTGTCGAGCGCAAAGATACGGGTCTAGTGTTTGCGCTTAAGTACATACGAAAAGATGAAGGTGTGTGTGACCAACAAGGACAATGCCTGTGTCTCCTGTTTCTGTGTCTTTGTGGCTCTGTCTCCGAGCTTCCGAGTCCCTGAGCCTCCAAGTATCCCAATCTCTCAGTCTCTCAGTCTCAGTCCAAGTCTCAGTCCCAGTCCCAGTCCCAGCCTCAGTCCCAGTCTCAGACTCGGCCCCTGTTCTGCTAACACGCTACAGTGGTCCGGTCAGAAAGTGTTCGAAACATAATCCGCGAACGACGCATGCTCGAGCATGTGAACCATCCTTTTATTTGCAACCTGCGCTATAGCTTCCAAGACGTCGAATACATGTACTTGGTAGTCGATCTCATGAACGGCGGCGACCTCCGGTTTCACATTGCACGCAAGACATTCACCGAAGAAGCTGTTCGCTTTTGGATTGCCGAGCTGGGCTGTGCCTTGCGCTACATTCACGGCCAGGGCATCATCCACCGAGACGTGAAGCCGGACAATGTACTGTTGGACTCCGACGGCCATGTCCATCTCACAGACTTTGTAAGCAACCGTGCTGCTCTCGTTGGCAGTCCCGTACCTTTCCAAAAGCTAACGAAGCAGAACGTCGCGTCTGACATTGTCCCCGGGCGGGTCATGACCAGCAAGTCGGGAACTCTTGCATATCTTGCTCCAGAAGTGTATTCTGGACGAGGCTACGACGTACGAGCTGACTGGTGGTCGCTCGGAGTCCTGTTTTACGAGTGCATATACAACAAGGTAGGTGGTGGCGGCGGCGGCGACGACATGAGCACACATTGCACCAGTGCTACCAGGAAGGGAGAGAGAGAAACACGGGAAAGAAGCTGAAGCTGAACAAAATGTAGCGTCCATTCGACGGCAACAGTGAGGCGTCTCTGAGCGCCGTCATCCAAGCCGCCAACCCCAAGTTTCCCACCACTTCTCCGCCCGTGTCGATCCCTTGCCTCTACGCCATCCGAGGCTGCCTCAACCCAGATCCGTCGGCGCGCATCGGTTCGACGTGGGAGAGTTTCACCCGGCATGAGTTCTTTGCGTCGATCGACTTCGAGGCTCTTGAGCGCAAGGAAATCGAGCCTGTCTTCATTCCCTCTGCCGACAAAACGAATTTCGATGCCACGTACGACCTGGAAGAGCTTCTTCTAGAAGAGGCACCGCTCGAGGCACGTGCCCGGCGACAGAAGCCGCGCGAGCGTTTAAAGGACGATGCGACTGAGCGTGAGATTCGCGAGGACGAGCTCTACCGCATGATGGAGAGAGATTTCCGGCCGTTTGACTACACCGTGGCGGCCTTCAAGAAGTGAGTGTTTTGGATTCCGTAATTCATCCGTCCTTAAAACCTCTCATCTAGCCTTGACATGTCCCTCTTGATTCATTCTCTCTCCCTGCTCCCGGCTAACCGCCTGCAGAATGACCGAAGAGATGGCACAACAGAACTGTGCCGCAGCCGCCACAATGGCGGAGCAACAACAGCAGCAGCAGCAGCAGCAGCAATCTGCTGGCAAGCCTGTGGAGGAAGGCGCACCACAGGCGCAAGCCATCACAACGGACGAAGCGCTGCCAGCATCCCGAGTCAGCTCCAGCCCCCTGCGCAATCGTGCCAATGCTGAGCAGCTGTCACCAGGCACAGCATCCGCCGACGGTGGTGCTAGTGCAACATCCGGCCAGTCGGCATCCGACAACAACAGCCGGCCCACCAGCAGCCACCAGCGGCGGTCTACTGGTCCGACCAACCGACCGCCACCCTTGCCGGCGTACCCCGATCCGTACAGGAACGCAAGGCAGACTTCCGGCGGTGCCAGCGGCGGTGGATATGCAGGCCCCGCAGGCAGCAACACCTTCCGCTCCCTACGAAAAGTCGGCAGCGTTCCGAAGGGCAGCGTCGTGATGGACAGCCCATCTGGTGGCGTGCAGGTCCGTCTGGACGGCGTCATCGCCGGCGGCACAAACTGGTCCGAACTGGCACGCCAAGATGCCACGCTGCCGACAGAGGCTGCCGTGGGCGGCGGTGGTGGCGATGGCTCCGGATCCGGCAGTGGCAGCGGCGGCCGCAGCGCCAATTCATCGAGCGGCGGCGTGTTTGGCTTTTTGAGCCGCAAAAAAGGCCGTGGCAACAGTCCCAAGCCGCGTGAACGCGGCGTTCTGGGTAAAGACGGAGCCCGCGTGGTGATTGGGTGAAAAAGCTTTTAATTCGTGGCTGGCCGATGCGTGGTGCATTTATTATTTTATATACCCTTCTAAAAAGCTCATCACCGTCCGAGCTCACGCAAAAGCAGTGTCTCTCACTCTTGCTATTTTTACAACTTTTTGTTGTTTCCCTTTTTTCTTCACTCACAATTTATAAACACGGGACTGCACAGGGCAGTAAAGCACAGAACTCGGGGATTAATTTGGGTACCATGCATATATACATACATAAACAGGGGTTTATACTTTGTGTGGAGTGCTTTGTTTGATTTTTGGATATCTTGGCCTTTTCTATATATTATGCAGTTTCTCTTGCCATTTAAGTCCAAGGTAATTAAAGTAGTTGACTCTATGGCCTTGGGGAATAGTGAGGCTGTAAAGATATACGTCTTTTTTTTCTCTTCTTTTCCATCTTTGTCGGCCTAGCTGAAAAGTCAATACGAAAGAGGACGAGTGATCAAAACCACGTCACAAATTCAAACACCCTTTTTGTCTTGTAAAAATGAATCTCTTGTAGCCGTTTACTTTAAAAATGGAATTTGTTCTGCATGTACAAAATAGTGCGCGAGATGAAACTTGTAAAAAAAAAAAAAAAAAAAACAAAAACCCCTCGGTTCTCTGTGAGTGCCTTTCCCACCAGAAGGTTGCGTAACTCCAGCGTATCCAACAACACCATGTGCTGAACTTTGATATTTTTTTCCCAGCTGCGGCGATACGCCATCCATAAAACCAAATCGAGAGAAGATATAAAAAAAAAACACCATAACCAAGGCCAACCACTTGAAAAAAAGACAGTTGTCGGACACATCAGTGCCAAAAAAGACAAAAACCAAAACAGACCAAATCAAACCAAATCAAACCAAAGACACAAAAACTAGATCGAATCCGATTAAGGCTCCTCCCCTCTCCAAAATTCCCTTCCGAAAAAAAAAAAAAACAATAAACGCGACTGACAAGATGGTTGACCTGTTTTTGCTAGTGTGATGTATCCCTTTCACACGTTGCTTCCCCTGTTCTCCTTGAAGCATGGTTTGTATGTAATATTTTTTTTTTCTTTTTTTTTCGTAATACCGAAGAGGCAAGCTGTGTTGGCCCCGTAAATGCAGCACGAGTCGTGGGGATGGGAGATGCAATTGTTATACAAGGAGGTAACAAGAGAGAAAAGGGATAGACCACGGGCGAGGAATCCCATTTCGTAACGAAACTGGCCACGCCTCCATTGACCCTCGCTTTTGCTCTCCAAACATTCTGGCGATTCCGTATTGGTGTTCCTGTAGATTGCCGAGTTCCTGTCGCTTCTGTGTTCCTGTGTTCCCCTGGGAATTTTTTTTTCTTTTCTCTTTTTCCGCTATTTCGCTATTCCGGTATTTTTTTTTTTTTTTGTTTTATTTTTTTTTTTTTTCTTTTAAAGCTTCGTTTCGCTAGGCTTTGCCGGCGGTTATGTCAGATGCCAACTCGTTGACACAAGATGACTCGCCTTCTTTGCCAAGATACTTGTTCATGACGGCCTTGAATTCTTTCTCGTCCACCACGGCTCCAGAGCCAGAACACTTGGCCTTCTTTTGCAAATCAGAGCAAAGACCGTCCAGGTCAAAATCGCCGCTCTTCACCTTGGGGCAGTTTTGCAGCCGTTCCCTGAAATCAAATGTTAGGACACGTTTCACTCCAGTTGCAAGCTGCTGCTGGCCTTGTGATGGAAACCCGCTCGCTTCTGCGTCCGCGCGTGCAACATACCATATTTTTGTGCATGTCAGAAGCTGCTGCTGCTGCTGCTGCGTCTTCCCTCCACCAGCGGCAGGCGGCGCTGGCGCAATCGAAGATGACGCAAACTCGCCGTCTTTGGCAGCGTCAATCTGCGCAATCAGATCCGGCTTGTGGAGAATCGGGCTTGGCGCCATGTTGAAAGGAGTGGTGAAGTCGATATCGAGAGCATCGTTGAAAAAGCTGTCATCAAAACCACCGCTGCTGAGAATGTTCTCCTGCGGTTCCCGGTAGTCTCCAAACAGCTGCGGGTCAAACTGGAAGCTGCTTTGGGTTCCGAGCCAGTTCACGCCGCTCATCGCGTTCACGTCGACGTTTGACAGGTGGGAGAGGTCTGGTGCTACTCGCTCGCATTAGCAAAACAGGGCATACTTTCTCAATGACGGGGCGGCGCATTCCCGTGCTCGTGCTCGTTCCCGTTCTTGCTCGTAATACGAAAGCCACTTCTGCTTCGGCTCGCACTGCTCCACGCCGCCGTCTTCATCTTCGTGAGCACTGCCCAAAAAGAACATCTCGAGTGTCTTACCTGGCACGGCGAGGGGATTTGGATTTGTCGGCGCAAACATGGTCGGCTGTTCTTCTCCAATCGTGTTTAGCGCGTCAACGGGCTTAAAGCCCATCGGCGACATGTTGTATGGCTCGGGCGAGGTGCCACACGACGAGCTCGGCGCCGTCATGGAATTTGAAGACGCAGACGGCGAATTTGTGGCCGTTGAGTCCAGGCTCGCTCTTGGTGCCGCCATGCCCGCGACGTCCTTGGACGACTTGCTGGGACTGCTAGCAGACGACGCCTGCGGGCTGTTCTGGTTGCTGGACGCCGTCGCCGGTGTGCTTCCGGCCAGCTGTCCATTCAGCGACGATGGCGACGCTCCTTGACCAGTTGAGCCGCTCGTGGCCGGGCTTCCTCCCACGGCGAGTTTGGCTGGGGCGGGGCCAGGTAGCTGGCCGAACTTGGGGAACTCAAACTGGAAATTGACGTCGTTGACGTGGTTGAAACCAGTCACCGCATGTGGCCTCACCTGGCTGTTGAGCGGGGCGGATGTATGTGCACTCGAGACAAGGGATAGCTGTTTCTTATACTCGTTGAGCTGGACCGCCATCTTCTCGACCTGTGCGCGAAGCATGCTGTTTTCGCTGTTCGCTGTTTCGGTGGCTTTTTGCAGCTGGGCCACCTTGTCCTCGAGGTCCTTGACGTGCTTCTCCTTGCGCTCGCGGAAGGCCCGCTGAGCGGCTCTGTTTTGCGCCTTACGCTTCTGTCGTTGCAAAGCCTCGTTAGCCACCCACGCACCTTTCACGCTGTGCGCGCTTTTCCTTTTCTCATCCACCTTGCCATGTTCTGCGAGGTCATCGTCACCGCTTTGCCGGCGGCGACGAGACAAGGGCACGCCTATGCTTACCGAGCTGGGCTCTGATGTCAGAGGCTTGCGGCCGGGCTTCTTTGGCACTTTGTCGCCGGCCTCGCGCCGCTTCGCTGCGGCCGCCTCGTCCTCTTCGTCGTCCGGATGGCTTCTCTTGTCCGGAACATCGTTGTCGGCACTGCTGGGCGCAGACTCTGTTTTCACGTCGTCATTGCCCGCGCTCTCCAGCGCGCCATCCGCGAAAGCCAGATGGCTCGCGTCATTCAGCGAGAAGTCCAGGTTGGAGTCGGTCCCGTCGAACGAGTAGTCGTAGTCCAGGAACGACGGCTCTTCGAAACCGGCCGTGCTCAAATCTGCTGGCTTTGTCGCCGTGGGCGAGCCATTTAGTTCCGCAAGCCCATTGATGGTTGTCGATGGCTTGTTGGCGCTCAGAGCAGCAAACAGAAGCTCCTGCTGCTGCGGAGTGAGGATGAAAGTGGGCTGACTAGACATGATGGCTGTGATAAAAGGAAACGGCTGCCTGTGACTTTGAAACAGACACACACAAAAAAAAAAGAAGAAGAAGAAGAAACGAAAAAGAAACCCCGATTTCAGAGAAGCCTAGAAGCGACGGACTGCGAAAACAGTCGGTCGTTTTCCCGACCACGAACGGTACGAGACAGAAAAAATCCGTTCAGGAAATCCAAATACGATGCAAACGATGTGTCGCGGGCCCGATAGGGGGAGGCGAGAGCGCAGGGGAAAGTCGCCTCCCGAAACAACAGACAAGAGTGATGACCCCAAAAAAAGAAAGATGAAGCTGGATCGAACACAAAGATGTGCAACTGCTGAGATGCAATCTCTGGGACTTGGGCAGGTGGTCCAAGACAACGACGGGGGGTTGAGTCTGAGGCTGGTGGTTGATGACGTCTTGTGGTGTGAAGAAGGAATGGGACGCAGAAAAAAAAAAGAGGCGGGGAAAAGAAGTTGTAGCCTGAAGAAATGGTTTGCTGCCTTATGCTCGTGTTGGTATAAAAAAGAAGGCAACAAGGACAGGTAGTGAAAAAAAAAATCAGGTGCTCCAGGGGGGCCCCTAGCAGTCAAATGATAGCGAATACGGAGTAAAGTTGTGTCAGAGAGAAAGGGAACAGAAGGGGCGAAGCAGACAGAAGGATAAGAATATAGCGCTGAAAGAGAAGCCGAATTAGGTGGACTCAGTACGCCGTAGATAGATAGGAGGACAAAAAACTTGGCGGCAGGCACAGTCAGCCACGAGGTCAATTGCGTGCTGCGGTACTTTGCACTGCCGAGACTTCGCCTATGTGCAAAAGGGGATCGTCTGGTTGCTCTTGGGCGAAAGAGGTGGGAAGTGAGAGGGTGGCTTGTTGAGAAAGAGACGAGTTGGTGATCAGAAAGGGACAGAGAAAGTCATGGAGTCAGAAAGAGGGGCAGGCCCAATGTTCAATTTGTAATCAGAAAATACTTGTTGCAAACGCAGATAAAAAAAAAAGAACGGGCCTCGAACGCTTTATTAACTCCCCAACAGGCCTACGGAAAAATTTCCGGCATAAGCAATGTATCCTGTACTCCGTACGACATACACGTTGACGTCGTTACAATTTTCTTGTCATGTATCCATACTCGTACATAATACAAAAGTACGGACCACATTCCTCTTTAAGAAGACGCACCTTCCACTCAAACCAGAGTGGGAAAAGGCCATCGTTCTTTCCCTGAAACTACACAGCATTCCAATGACTCACGAAGCCTTCAATGCAGCATTGGGGTTTTTTTTTTTTGTTTTTTTTTTGTTTTTTTTTTTTTTGAAAAAATTGGCGGCCTTCATTTGCAGTCGGGATTTGTTTGGTTGTTCTTTCTTGGTTTTGCCCCTCTGGTATCATACCGGAGATAGGAGAAAGTAAGCTGGGCTTCTCCGATAAAGTTGTCTCACGATATCAGCCAATGTGGACTATGGATACTCGTACAGAGAAAGCGCTCTGGCACTCACTGAAGAACAGGGGAGTATGGATACGCCCTACGGAGTACGGAGTACTATAACGTATTCCATACTTCTAATGCCATTGTCGGGTACAGGTACTCGGTACGGAGCACTCCGTGCTTCCTCGTGCAGGCGGCTGCGTGCTGTAATAGACCGTGTGTAAGCGCCATTCCGATCACCGATTCCAGATCCCGGCTGCGGCGCCCTGGCAATGACGACTGTCACATGACATATATAACACGTGACAGAGCTAGCGAATATTGGATTATGTGATCACGCCGAGTATGATGTACTCCGTACGACTACACCGTATTACCTCGTACTCGTACGGAGCATTACTCATACGACGTATCCATACTCGTATTACTCCGTACGTCGTAGACTAACCGCATTTCACCCCGCATGCGGAAGAAACGTCACACGTGCTCTCGTCCCATAACCCCATTTACCGTGAACGGATAGCGCTCCGTACAATCACCAACCACAGATCGGAGCAGCCAGGACTACCTACCTATAGCCATAGCCTTGCATCTTTGTCCAACTAAGGTGGATTTGCTTTGCTCGTATCTTTATCTGGCCTCTGTTTTCCGCTTTTTTTTGATTTTTATGCTTTTAGCTGCTCAAGACTGTTCTTCGGTCGGGCCCCCCTAATTTTCTCCTTTTATCATCGAACCTCTCTTCTCTTCCGCTTCCATCCGTCCTCCCCCTTTCGTCCGCCTCGCCTCGATGGATCTCGCATACGACCACATCACGGAGCAGTCACTCCCCAATGACGAGGAGGGAAAAGCGGCTACGAATGAGAAAGGGGAGCCGGCGTCGACGCTCAATGCCGACCTCCAAGCTGCGTACAGCGCTCTGCAGTCAAACCCGTGGACCAGCCGCATAGGCGGGTTCTTTGGCAGCGTGGTCAAGCAGGTACAGCCTCTCCCCCCCGTTTCCCCGGCCCTTTTTTTCCTTTTTTTGCTTGTCCTGGTTGCGTTGTGCCGAGAATTGGCAGCTTGGGGCTAGGCTGACGAGTCGTCCCAACAGGGCGAGTCTGTGTATCGGGAGGCCCAGCAGGAGGTGACGGCTCTTGGGCAGGATGCCAGCAAGGGCTTGTCGGATCTGCGGGCCAGCATTGTGAGCCGCACGCGTGGCTTGTCTCTGTCGACGGCGCCGACGCCGACGCCGGCGGCGGCCGAGGCGGGCAAGGACAAGGACCGGGACCGGGACCCGGACGCAGCCACGCCCAAGGCGGCCACGTCTGGCGAGGGGGGGTCTGGCGCCGACGACGACGGGCACACGGTGCTTGAGCGGCTCAAGGACGAGGCGGCGAAGCGGCTGCGCGATCTGCAGCGGGCCGAGGACGCGGCCGACGAGGCGCTGCTCAAGTTTGGCTCCAACATCCGCGATTTTCTGCGCGACGCCATCAGCATTGCGCCGCCGGCCGAGGGCGATGGCAGCGGCAGCGGCAGCGGCAGCGGCGGTGGCAGCAGCAGCGGCGGCGGGGCGGGCGGTGGCGGCAACGGCAGCAGAAGCACGCTGCTGTTTGAAAGCACGGATGCCCAGGGCAAGCGGGTGATCCACACGTCGCGGTTTGACGCGCAGCTGCACGTCATCCACACCAACCCGGACAGCTTTGCCAAGGACCCCAGCACGGAGGAGTACGCGACCTGGTCGAGCTCGTTTGACATTGCCAACAAGACCGACGACATTGCCGCCGACCTCAACAAGTACCCGGAGCTGCGAGCCACCATGGAGAAGCTGGTGCCCGCCACCATTCCCTATGCCGACTTTTGGAAGCGCTACTACTTTCTGCGCCACAGCATCGAGACAGCCGAGGCCCGGCGCCGGGACCTGCTGCGAGGTATGATTTTTTTGATCCCCCCCCCCACTCCCCCACCCCTACAGAGTGTCTAACAGTGTGCAGCTGCCTCGGCCGAGGAGGAGATTGGCTGGGACGAGGATTCGGATGACG
Organism: Raffaelea deltoideospora; assembly: GCA_019925385.1. Classification (NCBI taxonomy): domain Eukaryota; kingdom Fungi; phylum Ascomycota; class Sordariomycetes; order Ophiostomatales; family Ophiostomataceae; genus Raffaelea; species Raffaelea deltoideospora. Next base: position 105,929 of record JADHKP010000066.1, on the reverse strand, counting down.
ACGAGGCCGAGGCCGGCCAGTCCAAGACGGCTCCGGCCCCGAAGCTGCAGCGGCCCGGGTCTGTGGAGTCGTCAACGACAATCCTGCCACCGGCAAAAGCACCGGCCGACGGCCTCCTCAAGCCGTCCAAGTCGCCGCGCAAGTCGGACGAAAAGTCGCAGGCCGACAGCGAAGCCAGCTACGACATTGTCGGAGCCAAGTCCGGTGCGCCCAGCCAGGCACCCAACAGCCCCCGCGAGACGCACAAGGCAGACGATGACAGCGAGGAGGAGGACTGGGAATAGACCGGGACACCGAGCTGTGCCTCTCCGAACCGGTTTCGGCGTTTGAACACGCCCGCCTCACTCCCTCCCTCTCTGCGCCAGAGCCCTGGCCGCTGCTGCATCTACGGACTATCATGCCCTAGGCCAGTTCTCACATGGCACAGCCCTCTTTCTGTCTAGTTATCGGGTTTCTTTTTGCTTTCTTTTTTCTTTTTTTTTTTTTGCTCGCTTGCTTCTTGTTTCATGTTCAGCTCGAGTCATGGGTTGGAGTTGCTGCTGGTCACCCTCGCCTGATATATTTGTTCACCTCTCCTCTTGCCCTTTCTTTCGAAATCTCCTCACTGAACCGCTGGTTCTTTGGCCCCCTCCCCCTCGTATTGCTTGACACTCCTGATTGCAGCTGGCGCTTGTATGGAAGCCTGTCCCTTGCTCCGTTGTGTTTTTGTTTTCGTCTGCATTTCTCATCTTTAGTTGTTCTACTTTGCAACTGTGGTTTCTTTTCTTTTCTTTTCTCTTTTTTTCTTTCCTCTGACATACACCTCTGGCGTGTACATATATTGGTTTCGCTCTATGATATATTAGTAGCTCGAATGTCCCTGGGACTTTTTCCGTGTGACTTGTTGCAGTGTCTGCCTTGGAACTCGAGCTCTTGCTTCCACAGGAATCAAGCGCTGTGCGCTGCCCGTCTCGTGTGTGCCCATTGTGTCCATCAACTTTCGTCTGTGCCTTTTCGTATACCAAAACGCCTGTCCGACATTGTATCCCCTGCCCACACGAGACAAGAGGCAAATGAAAAGAAAAAAAACAAACGAAAAACAAAGAAACAGAGCGTGCCGGCGCTTTGGCCTATCGCCGCCCCCTTTTCCCCTCTTTGTCCAGCGGCTACCTTTTCTTTCTCGTCACAGTCGTAAACCCGTCTTCGTCCACTGCTGGTGGCGCTTTCTGTCGCCGTGGCGCGGTGGCTGGCGCGTCTGTCATTTCTTCGTCCTCCTCGCCGTCTTCGTCTTCGCCATCGTCATCGTCATCATCGTCATCGTCATCGTCGTCGTCGTCGTCTTCGTCCACCCAGGCACTGTCGTCGTCGGGCGCCTTGCCTGGCTGGAAAGCAGCCGTCAGTTTGCGGCCGCGCGATGTCTCCCAGCGCTGGCGCAGCTCCTGCACGCCGGCAAACTGGCCGGTGCGGCACTGCGTCCACAGGCCGACGATCTGGCGAGCCAGGTCGTAGGCGGAGCCGTCGTCAACAATGGTGGCAAACTCGTCGTCCATGACCTGCAGCAGGCGCTGCTCGACATCCTCGACGAGGTCCTCGATCAGTGTGCCGGAGACGGTGGCGGTGGCGGCGGCGGACGGTGCCGTGTTTCTGTTCCTGCTACCGCTGCTGCTGCTGCTGCTGCTGTCGTTCCAGGCGGCCTCGAACAGCTCGGCAATGACGCCGCCAAACCAGTCGCGCTTGTCGGCGCTGTCGCCGCCGCCAATGTGGTTCTCGACCGCAAAGGAGAGCGGAGCCCACAGCTGCAGGGCCATGGCAATGGCAGACTCAAAGTTTGACTCGCACGTCTCTGGGTCAACGGTCAGGTTAGCTGTTTGCCGGGTGGGAAACGAGAAACGAGAAACGAGAAAAAAAGAGAAAAAAAGGGAGGACGAACGCCGTGAGGCAGCTGCAGGTGCCGCAGAGGCCATGTCTGGCAGTAAGATGGTTCGGCGATAGCCTTGGGCCAACTCAGAAAAGGGGCCGAGGACTCGGGGATTGAGAAAGATGTGCTTTCGCTCTTGACAAGGACCAAGTCGACTTTTCATCAGGTCTCGTTCGCGCAAGAAAAAAGCGAGCGCGAAAAATAAAAAAATGTTAAAGTGGTGGGGTTCGATAAGATAAGCCGAACCAATCAAGAATCAGGATTAGGCCAAAAAGGTGTTAATACTCCATAGTTACGCAGTCACAACCAGTCATTTTTCCTTCCAGAGTATCCTTTTAATACCCAAATACAGTATGTAGAACAAGCCAATCCAATATGTACATAAATCAAAAAGAAGAGTTGGAAACAAGTAAACCAAGTAAGCCAAGTACAAGTAAACCACGTAACCACATAAGGCAAGCCAGGAAACAGGCAAGCAAAAAACCATCAGAGCAAAATAGCCACAGCCTCTCCAAGCTACGCCGCGACGGCCCCGTCTTCGACCTCGTCTTCTTGCGGGCCCGGATAGGAGGCGGCGGCGGCGACTCCCCTTGGCAACGGATGGGTCTTGTCCAGGTAGGCAGCCAAGTCGCTGATGGTGCAGACCTTGAGGCCCCATTTGCGGGCAAAGGCAATGCAGCCCTGGCCGCGCAGCATGCCCGACTCGAGGCGCACGGCCTGGCCGGGCACCTCGATGCCGTCGTCGACGATTTCGGAGATGACGCCGACGCGCGCCTTGCCCGCAAGGCGGCAGAAGTCGATGGCGGCCTCGGTGTGGCCGCGGCGCTCGCGCACGCCGCCAGGGCGCGCACGCAGCGGCAGCACATGGCCTGGCCGGCGAAAGGCGGCGGCGGCCGACACGGCGGCGGCGGCGGCGCTGCTGGAAGTTCCGTTTGTTGCACCGTTTGTGCTGCTGCCGTTACTGCTACTGTTGCCGTTGCTACCGTTGCTGCCGTTGCTGCCGTTGCTGCCGGTGACGCTGCCCGGGCCGTTTGCCGGAGAGCGAGCGGCGGCGGCAGCTGCTGCAAGCTCGGCATCGCTGCGGGCCAGCCAGCGACAGGTCAGGGCGCGGTCGTGGGCGCTGATGCCGGTCGTCACCGACTCATGGGCAGCGTCGACAGTCAGCGTGTAGGCCGTGCCGCGCGGATCCTCGCTGTTGACCACCATCAGCGGCAGAGCTAGGCGGCTGGCGCGGGCCGGCAGCAGCGGCGCACATATAATGCCCGACGTGTGGCGAACCATGAACGCCATCTGCTCGGTGGTGACGTCTTCGGCGGCAATGATCAGATCGCCCTCGTTCTCGCGCCGCGGATCGTCCATGACGACAATGAACTGGCCATCGCCTACGGGACGAAAACAGTCAGCTTCGAAGATCGAAAGAAAAGAGAGGCACAGCAGGGCTCTCAAGGGCCTGCCCACAACATGCACAATACCACAACTCGGAAAACCCGGTCAAAACTCACGGAATGCCTCAATTGCCGCGGGGATCGAGTCGAAGTCGGCTGGTTCCTGCGTTGGCACTGGCATTGTGCCGTTGTGTGTCTGTTTCGTGTCTGTTCCGTTGTTCTCTGTCTCTTCGGTTGTTCTGTCTCTTCTGTTGCTCTGTGTCTGCTGTGTCTGCTGTGTCTGCTCTGTGTGCTCTGTATACTCTGTGTGCTCTGTGTGCTCTGTGTGCTCTGTGTGCTCTGTGTGCTCTGTATGCTCTGTGTGCTGCCTGCGTTGCCCGTGGTGTGATGGATCAATATTACTTGGTGTCGGCGCTACACACTCGGTGACCGGAGACCGAGCTGCACGAGACCTCGGCAAGCTGGATTGTCAGTGAGTGGCGGAAATCGGACCAGGACGGAACGAGAAAAGAGCAGAATTCAGGCGGAATAATCCCCTACAATGCAGTTTGTATGACTGGATTTCTAACACTGGGGAAACAGCAGAAGTATTATGAAGAAAAAAAAACAATTTGGAAGCCCTGAGCTTTTGGAGAAAAACGAAAGCACCAATTAGGAAGACGATATTTGGTCTAAACCAGGCCTCATGCAACGGAAAACGCTGTATCAGAGACGCCGAACGAGTGAAAAAAAAAACCCTAAAATGAGTTGTAAGCAGTAGCCGAAAATTTATAAGTGAGCCCGGTATCGGTCGGCTTTAGGGGTCTGTAGACGGCATCTTTTAGCAAGCTTTGCGGGGGGGAGGGGGGCAGGCTTTGTTAAATGGCGAAAAGGAACGTACGATTAGTGCGAGTATATGGTACGAGTACGTCGCCCAGTACTGGCGAACTCTGAGCCTTCCGTACTAGCAAAGGTCCGCGGAGCTGCAAAAGGGAAAGGGCTATAAAGCTGGAGAGATAGGAACCGCGACGACAGGCCGGACGGGAAGACGAATTGCTGGCAGATATTCATACAGGTGGTTGAGCCAGGCAAATAAATACTCGTCCGCACCTGCCCATTTTCACTACGAACACTGATTGCACCTTCCCGGGCCTGGGCTTTCAGTTTTGCTATAATACTCGTACCTGCCACCAAAAGAGCAAGAGCCCAGTCTTGTGTGCTGAAGAGAAGACAGAAGGCTGACGAGATCCCCCCCTCCGCGGACCCGTGGTCAAATGATCGGAAAGCGGTTCCGCTCATGCGGTGCAATGCGTACCATATTAATACGTAGTAAGCAAGTAGCCCCAGATAGATTCGCCCCGCCCCCGGCCTAATTAATCTTCATTACACGTGACTAATTTGCGCCCCCAATGCCCTGACGTATGAGTAAATAGCATATCTATTCCCATATATGGATATACCATTTAAAGAAACCAAATATCACTGTTCATTATTATTTCAAAAGCTGTTGCCGGGCCTGAACTTCCACGGAGCTCTGTGCCAAGTGGCAATGGTTCACGGCGCGGAAGAGGAATGGCAGCGGTGTTTTCAAATCTCGATCGGAGCTGAGATGTTGTTCGTGGAGATTGATGTTTGAAATGACTTCTAAGGGCAGAAACGACAGTGAGTAGGCTTTTTGTTTTATGAAGAAGGGTTTCGCGTTGCTCTACAGTTTTCAGGTTTGTTCCAAAAAAAGGGAAGGCACGACCGCGAAAACTGGCTGATCGAGTAAGTATCGTAATACGGAGTATTAGAGAAGGCCTGGACCACTGGACCTGCTGTTTTCAGAAAATAAAATAAAATAAAATAATAAAAAAAAAAACTCTCAGTTTTTGTCACTCGCAGCAGACAGCGCTCTGTTCTGCACTGGCTCAGCACCAGCGTGGCGTCCTCTACGACGTCGTCCCGTGCTGTGGCCTGTTGATACCTGCAATAAGAGCGTTGGCGAACTCAAGTCACGTGCACCAAAGCTGACGGGTGATCTGGGCCCAAGCTCCACACTATTACGACATCGTACTGCGAGCTGTTCGGCGCGAAAAAAGTTAGCTTTCTATCGATGCTCAAAGCACAAACGCATCGCGTCGACAACACCTCTTTGCGTGTTTTTGCAGGCTGCTCAACTCCTCCTGTCCCGCCTGTTTTGGCTCAACAGCTCTCGTCATGAGCGCTCTTCGCAAGGCTGCTCCCGCCGTGTGCGATGCACGTCGAGGAACAGCTTTGCCGGCGGCGGCGGCAAGGATGGCAAGGTCGACAAGGACGGCATGGACGGCAGCTGCAATGACAGCAATGGGACTGGCACCGACGACGCGCAGATGCGTGCACACAACCCCGCCGAGCCGGCGGCCGCACCCCGTTCTGCCTCGGCGGCTGGCCCGCATGCAGAGAGGCTCTGCCGCCGGATTCCCGTCATCGCCGTCTCCCGTTCTCAGTCATCTTTCTCCGTCTTCTCCGTCCTTTTCTTCGTCCCCGGCTTCCTCCTCGGCTGCGCCTCTCGCTTCCTCCGTCAGCCCGCAAGAAGTGGCCCACTTCGACGCCCTGGCCGCCTCGTGGTGGGATCCCTACGGACCGTCGCGGCTGCTGCACCTGATGAATCCGCTGCGGCACGACTTTATCCGCGCATGCGTCGCCAGCAGCCTGGACAACGACGGCGACAACAATGACGGCGACCACAACCGCCGCCGCCGCCTCACAGCAGCCGACACCGAAGCCGCAATCGACGCCCGCATGCCCCGCCACATCCTCGACATTGGCTGCGGCGGCGGCATCTTTGCCGAGAGCGCGGCGCGCCTGCCCACGACAGACCGCGTCACCGCCATCGACCCGTCCGCCGAGGTGCTGGCCGTGGCCCGGGCTCACGCGCGCCGCGACCCGCTGCTGTGGACGGCCAGCGGCAGCAACAGCAGCGGCGGCGGTGGCGGGCGGCTGGAATACCGGCAGGCATCGGTAGAGCAGCTGCTGGGCGAAAGCGAGGGCGGGTGGCATAATGAACGACGCGAACAGGGAAAACAGGGAAAACAGGGAGAACAAGGCGAGCAGGGAAAACAAGGCAAGCATGACAAACAGGGCAAGCAAGGCAAGCAAGGCATGCAAGGCAAGCAAGGCGAGCAAGGCGAGATGAGCAGAAATAGCATGGACGGCCTGCAACCAACTCCCCCCCATCCCCAATACGACTTGGTCACGCTGTTTGAAGTGCTGGAGCACGTCGCCGCCGATCCGGCCGCTTTCCTGGCCCGCTGCGGCCAGCTGGTGCGCCCTGGCGGCTGGCTGGTGCTCAGCACGATGGCACGCACCTACACTAGCTGGCTGACCACCATTGTGGCCGCCGAGCACATCCTGGGCATCGTCCCGCCGGGCACGCACGACTGGACCAAGTATGTGGATGCCGACGAGCTGGCGAGCTACTTTGGAGTCGAGGCGCGTCGTGGGCCTGGGCCTGGGCGTCGTGGTAGTGGTGGTGGTGATGGCGATGGCGATAGTGCGGGTGAGCAGCTTCAGCAACAGCCACCGCAAACAAGAGAAGCAGAGCTGTCTGCCATGTGGCACAGTCCACGCTTCCAGGGCGTCGTCTTTGTGCCCGGGTGGGGGTGGCAGGCTGTGCCCGGCGGTGAGAAGCTGGGCAACTATTTTTTTGGCATTCGCAAAGCCCAAGGCTTGTGAGAAAGCATTGCGCAGAATCAGGCCGAACAGGAGTGCTTGACAGACAGCCAAAAGTGCAAAATACATACCGAGAACAATAGAGACGACCGCCAGCATTCCAGGGCAAAGACACTCCCGATGAGATTTGCATCTGTATGCATCGGCAGCATGGGTATTCAAGAAATGGCAAAAGAAGCAAGGCTGAAAAAAAAGAGGCGTTTTTGGGTATACAACTTTGCACTAAATGGTGTAATGCTGGTAATGCTGGTCTCCGAGTTTGTAGGTCATTGGCATTCATTTCATTTAGAGACGAGAATCGTGTCAGACGGAGAATAGACAGACAAAACCCAAAAAGACGCTGGAACTGCGTTGGAGAAAGGAAAGGTTCCCAGAACTTGGGATAATCTTTCTTTTTAATGGAACAGTCTCACATCCTTTGCCATAGCTTCATGGACTTGCAAAAAAAAAATTTGAAAAAGAGTTCAATCCAAAGAAAAGCTAAAAAGTCCAATGCAAAAAGACGCCTCATCTCCTATAACCCCATAGCATCCAGTGCCATTTGAATCGTCATTCATTCATTCCGCCAAAAAGATAAAAGAGATGCCAAAAAAAAAAAAAAAAAACAATTCCTCCCTCCTCTTATCCAAAAGAAGGCAGATATGGTTATAACCCAAAGAAACCACAACGGGCATTAGAAGAAAAAAAAAACCCCAAGACAAAACCACATAATCCTCGTACGCCTCGTATCGATGAAAGAAATGGGTGAAAAAACCCCCGAAAAACGAAAAACTGAGAACTAGACAAATTGATCTGCAAAGAAAGGCCAGGCTGCATTCAGAGCTCAGAGTTTTCTTGTACTCTGCTTGCGCCGTCGCCGCCATAGATCCAAGGGAAAGGTGAAGGGAGTGTACCGGCAAGGGTCGGCTGTCGATGCTGGTGGTCAGTTGACTGCAGATGTATAGGCTGTTTATTATGGCGGTTCTCGTGTTGTTGTTGATGATACTGCTGCTGCCGCAGTTCCGAGTCAGCCGTCTCTTGGAAACCGAACAGCTGGTCAAACACACTCCGGCCGTAACCTTCGTCTAAAATATTATGCTGCTGTAGATGCGGTAGTTCTGGTAGCAAAAGTGACTGCATATCTCTCTGCTGCCCTTGGTGATGGAAAAATGACAGCTGGTCCTGTTGCTGTTGCTGGTACGAGTTGCCGATGTTGCTAGTGATGTGCTGCATGTGCTGCAAGTTTCCGCTGCGGGCACTTCTGCCCTCTTGAGGCAATGGACTGGGCGAGATTCCGCTGCCTACGTGTGAAAGAAAATAATTGCCGTCGCTCAGGCCATTCTGAAACTGCAGGGAATGTTGCTGAGCCTCTTTGTTGGCATCGCTGCTGTTGCGTCTAATGCCATTGCCGTTGTCACGACCGTTGTCATTGTCGTTGTCATCGTTGGTGGTGATGTCGGTCATACGGGCTGTGTTAACAACCATGGGGTTACCGCCACGATCAGTACCACTGCCTTCCACAGGCGCCATCAGTGGCAGTGTTCTGGGAATTCTAAAGCTTTTATGATGATGTCTGGAATTCATCGGAAAAGGGCCATCTGTCTGTGACCTCCTCAGCCTGGTGTTCCCTGCGAAGCTGCTTCGGTTTCCGCTATTTATCGTCGCTGTTTTGCTTCTCACTACTGCTTCTGGTGGCCTTGTCACTGCTATGAACGGTGTCTGTGTCTGCCAGTTTTGTTGCGGTGGTTGTGGCTGTGGCGGTGGTTGTTGCTGTAGTTGCTGGTCGTGGTGCCGTTTCTGCCGCTTCTGCTGGTACTGCTGTTTCGAACCTCTTGTTTTTTTAGCTGTATTAGCTCATGTAACATTCATTTTTTATCTACCGTAAACAGGGAAAGAAAGCAAAAATAAATCCCAGCCCAGAACCAACCCCCCCCCCCCCCCCGCGGAAAAGGAGGAAATGCATAAACCAAAATAAGTCATAGAGGATTACAAAACCCAAACACCTGCAGAGGAAGATTTGCTTTTCTAATGGTGGACGAAACACCCTGCGATACATACTGTTGACTGCTAGTGAAATCACACCGCGGTTCAAAAGAGTTGGTTCTCAAATCAGTTGTAGGGAAGGAAGGAAGTTGGCGGCTGGGAGTCAATGCTTGATGGGCGACTAGATTACTGCTGTATCTGCCCATGCCGTAGCCGATGTTACTGACATCGCTCTCACGGCTAGCGCTGCTGGTCTTGCTCGTATTGGTACTGCGGTCGAGTTCTTCTGTCAAGGGCGGTGACTGAGGATAGTGTTGTTGGCGGCCCTGGTTCAATTCAAAGCTCTGGCCAAAACATGGCCTATGTTGCTCGTGCTCCTGTTTTTCCTGGTACTTCTGGTGCTGCTGGCGCAGCTTGTACCAACGTTGGCTGTATGGTGTTGATAAACAATACGGATCCTGCTGAACCGGATTTGCACTTGGTTTCAGGAAAGCTTCCTCTGCGGTATTTTTCGGAGCCGCTTGGATGCTGGGGAGTGATGCCCCTGAATGGTTCTGCCTCTGGCAGTAGTCGTCACTTACCGTAGATGTTGGCGTCAATTCTCCTGCTGTCCGATTCTCGACTGACTGTAAAGCATCTGTGTTACCAGCAAGGCTGTTGGTAGCATCTCTGGCCGGGGTATTTGCAGCTCCAGATAAGCCTTCCGGCGCGGTCGCTGTCTGCGCTCGCGATTGGACTCTGAGGTTGTATTTCCTGGCATCCCAATGCTTCAGCTGCGCATGGTAGGCGCGTCTCCTACTCCGTTATTAGTTTGCACAAACCCCGAAACTAGCAGAACAGGTGGTGCAGCAACGATGCACAGAGGCAGACGCAAAAAAAACCTGCCAGCAAAGAAACGTTTGAAAAGAAGCGACTTACGAAGCTTTGAAGTTGTGTTCTCTTTCCATGATTGCCATCACTTCCTCAAGGGTTTTATTTCTGCTCTTATACAGATGTATGATCCTGTCCCTGTGTCGGGCCCATGGCTTCGTCATATTGGCAGCGGTGGCTTAGAAGAAGAGAGAAAAGAAACAACTTGGAAAAAGACGTAGTGTTTTAGGGGTTGTGATGAGAAAATGAAGACGAGAGGCCGCAAGAGGGAAAATGACTGGACGTGAACTAAATAGAGCAGAATGGGAAGGGGCGATCCAGATCACAGAGGTTGTTCAACGAAGGAAAGAGCCTCGCTCAACGAGACTGCGTTTTCTCAAAGAAGAAGGAGCGGGTCAAGAGCGGTGACGGTGACTGGGGTATGGGGTAAAAGCAGATTGAGGGCAGCAATGCAGAGTGATGTTCAATCCCAATACCAAGGCTCCCAGCAGCGTGCAAATTGAGCAAACATAAAAATAAAGATAAGAATAGATAGAGTAGAAAGAAAGAGAGAGAGACAAGGCAGGCACCGATAATGAGTTGCAGGTGACAGCTGATGAGTATAGCAAGGCTCTTTTTTTTCTTTTTTTTTTTTTTTTTGTTGATCTCGAAATGGGATGGGCTTAGAGGCGAAATAAAGAAGAAGAACGGTAACAAAGAGAGTAGGTTCGAGGTATAAAAAGCAAGATAAGCCTTCCTGGGATAAGGCACCAAGCAATTATATCTATGAGTTTTTGTATCATATCGGAAGGAAGCTGGGATGCCCAAGGCACTAAATAGAATGGGGGAGAGGGACGATGAAATGTGGCAGAAGCCTTTACAAAACGTGAGGATGTGGAACCTTTATGCTAAAGGGCGAGAAGACGAACTGCCTTTCTGGATTGTAGTGCTGTTCTTTGATTTTCTGTGGGAAGCTCAAGCCAAAATCAAAAAAAAGCATATTGCAGTGTAATACGGCTCAGCGTTTCGACACAGTCCAAGCTGGCGTCTTGACCTAGAGAAGTAATTAGGGAATGACCAAAAGATGAGGAGAAAATTGATTCTATTTGTTTGATTTGTTTGATTTTTTTTTTTTTTTTTGATTTTTTGAAAGTGCCAGATGTAGCAATGCTGACTCACAAATGAGGCCCGCGCAGGCTGCTACTGCTGTTTCTGCTTCTGCTGCTTCTGCTGTTGCTGCGATATTGCCTCTTGCTTCGCTCCTCTGATCTTCTCCCATACGAGACCGCTGGGTCTCCCTGCTTTTTAGCTTCCTCGTTCTCTTTCTCTTGATAAATTTGCCCTTTTCCTTTTCGTCGCGTTCTCTTGCACTCCGATGGTCTTCTACCTTGCGAGACGCCCGTATTTGCAGTAAGTTTCGAGAATGAGGCGGCCAATCACGCGGCCGTCTGTGCCGACACGTCGCCCACACCCTTTCCTCACCGCCAATATCACTTCTTCTCACAGCTATTTCGCCTCGTCTTTTCTTATACGCGGTTCTCACCCACCATGGATACCACCCCTTGCGTATTAGTTGTCCGCCAGTACTCAAGTCGGGCAACTAGCAATATTAACCAACAATTGTTACCTGCAGACGGGCGTGACCGAGAGCTTCCGCATGCCCCGCACGAGGCTGACCTTTAAAGACACACATTGAAAATAAGTTTGCGCCCTTACAAGACGAAGCAAAGACGACTGGCATCGCAGTGGAGAAGGGCCCAAGCTCTGCTTGCGCTCTGTTTCTTCCTCTCTAACCCCGTTCCTCTCCTCAAAACCCCGTTCATTCCCTCGAACCCCCCTTTCGTCCGAACCCCCCTAACCTTTCCTCTTTCCCACCTCTCCGTGGGGTTTGAGCTAAACTGGACAGGTGCTCTCAAAATGCAGGCAATTCAAAAGTTTTAGATTTTATGTTGGCTTATGTCTCCTTCTTTGTCTTCCCCATTGAGTTAACAATCTCGATCTTTTACATGACCAAAAACGACAACCAATGATGCCCAATGCTGCTTTTTATGGCGTCGCCAATGTGGTATCAAGGACACAACGAGCGAAAGCACTCGATACGGGCAAAGCAAGCGACTGAAAAGGAGAATTAACAAATATGCAAGAAAGTACATTCTGCACCGTACAGACACGGGAACACTCCAGGCATTATATTACTTCATACTTTTAATGGTTGGATTTACCGTACTGCGGACCTGGCCGAAGTCCGCAATTTCGGTGTGTTGTATGATTGTATGCTTTGTATGTTTTTGTATAGTTTTTTCGCGAAATCATTCTTCTGCTTTGGGGTTGTTTTGGACCTTGCCAGCGCCAAAATGATATGCATATTGTGTGTTGTCCTCGACATGGACGAGGATTGGGAACAACAAATCAAACCCCACAGTGGGTATCCGAGCTCAGCAGTGCCCGCAAGCTCATCCTGCGCCAATCAGGGCCTACTCTAGCTCCTGCAAGGCTACTCTCGTTGCCCTGTTGCTTCGCTGCCTCGCTGCGAACCTACAGCCGTTCGCAAAAAAAAAAGGCCGACAGGCAGCCGCGACCGGCCAACGAAATGGCCAGCAAAGAGAGAACCAGCACTAAAGACGGGCGACGGCTTATTTCGATGTTCTTTCTCCTTTTCTCCTCTGTCGCCCACTTACTCTTTTTTGGCATGGCTCGCCGCCCAGTCTCGTCGGACCGCCACCGTTCACATAATACTCGTTTGGTAATACGTACAGGCCAGCCGTAATGCCAGATGCGATGCCGAGGATGCAAGATAGATTTGTGGGCTGGAAACTACGGATGCTGGTCATATGCGTGTGACCCGTTCCTTCGCCCTCATGCCTTTCTCTGCGGCGTAATTCTGGTCCGTCTAATGATAAAAGGCGGACCGAGGCGCGCCCGACATCGCATGGGGGCCGTCCGATACGACTGTTTTTTTTTATATTCAAGTGCTGATACTGACACGTAATTGGAAAAAAAAATAGAAGAAATCCCTCAAAAAATTCCAAGGCGCGAATCGAAGCAAAAGACAAACCTTTCTCACGACCACCCACGGACAACAACAATTAGAAAAGGGGGAAAACAGCACAACAACAAAACTGCAGAAACAATAGAAAAAAAAAAGAAAAAAGGAAACATGAAAACAGTTGAAAACAGCAATCTGAACCATCTGGACCACCTGGTGATGTACCTCATTGACCGGCATCGGCTTGGAAATAGTCCCCGTCTGTTCATGTGCTTCGTAAGTTGCCCCTCTCCTTTCTCTCTTACCCTTCTCTCCTGATTATGCACGTTTCCTTGAAATTTCTAGCTCCGTGGGTGCTTGCCCGTCATAGATAACGCAATCTTTCCGCCTCATTTATTCAAGAGAGATAATCAGCCTACGAGTATTCACCCAAAGAAAGAAAAAATTGGAGCCAACACTCATGAAAAGGTCAAAGCTCAGCCTTGCCTTCACACCAAATTCTCAGACACCGAAACACAACATGTACTCGTATTACACAGAATGAGGGGGGGGAGGGGGATGGCTGGAGGACCACAACCCTTACAACCACTAGTTACGTACACACGCAGACACAGCTCCCGTAACACGTATTACTTCGCACGCCCGAGCCTTGGCCTTTTATTTCCTACTCGTTCCTGGGCGAGTCCAAGACTTTGTGAAAAAAAGAAAAATGAAACCCACCTCTGGCTCTTCTCACCGCTCCTTCTTCCTTTTCTTTGTCGCCTATCTGAGCCGAGGAGACAAATAAACTGCGAACCGATCTGAAGAGGGCAAAATGTTAGAAGGTCGTGTCTCCTACGACGATGCTGCTTCTTTCGCCTTTGCATCAGCAGCAGTGGCTGCGGCGTTGGCATCTGACAGCGCTGTCGATGCAGTGCCTGTCGACGCCGGAGGCGGTGTCGCTGTCTTTATGGCTGTAACGCCAGCTTCTTGCGCAGCATGACCGCCGTCTGTCGTCGCTGTCGTCGCTGTCGTCGCTGTCGTCGCTGTCGTCGCTGCGGTCGCTGGGGCTGCAGCAGCTGCAGCTGCAGCAGGCGGGGGCGAAGGTGTCTTCTCGGTGGCTGGAGACGCGAGACTGGAAGCAATGGCCGTCGGCGAGGCTGGCGAGGCCGGCGACGTGGGCGACAGAGGCGGCTTGGGAGAAGCGGGAGAGGCTTCGACGGCGTGGCCGGTTCCGCCGGTGGCGGAGCCGGCGACGTCGCGGATGATGTAGAACCATTTTTCGGCCTCGTCGGGGCTGTGTGCCTTGAATTGCAGCTCCGAGGTGCCGACCAGCTTGCTGCTGACGGACTTGCTGCGGTCCTTGCCCTTGACGGAAAAGCGGTCGCCCGTGGGCGCGGTGATGATGGCGTCGGGCAGGTAGATGCTGAGCTCGGGCACGGGGTCTTTCCTAACGACGTCCGTGTCCTTGAACTCGTGCAGGAAGCGCGAGGGCGTGACCACGTAGTAGTTGGCCTGGTAGCCCCAGCTGAGCTTGTTGCGGCTCTTGCGCTCCAGGCTGCCCTCGATGACGGGGTGGGTGCTCTGGTGGTGCTGGTTGGGGAAGGTCAGCGCCTCGACGGTGCGCGGCGGCTCGCGCGGGTCCACCAAAATGTCGCCATAGCGGTCGCTGAAGCTGTTCCACTCCAGGTCCGGCGGGATGCGCTGCACGGCGCCCAGCATGTCGCCGTACAGCGCGTGCACGCGCTCGGCCTGGCCGCCGGCAAACTGGTTGAAGGCCTCCATGGCCTGCTGCAGCACCGTGATCACGTGGGCCTCAAAGGTCTTGAAGTTGGCCTGCACGCTGATCAGGTCGTTGCGATGGTTGTTCTCCTCCAGCACCTGCCGGTGCAGCCGGTGCTCCACGCCGCGATGGAGCACATACGGGTCTTCCTGTGCGCTCAGCCGTCCGCCCGTCGATTCAAAGGCCGCCGTCTGCTGGCCCAGCATCTCAATGTGCTTCTGCGTGCTTGCCCGGGCTTTGTCCACCTCCTTGGCGCCGCGCTGCGCCCCGTGCGCCAGCTCCTTCGCTTTGTTCTTGATCTCCTTGTGCAGCCGGTCCAGCACCGGCAGCACCGACCCCTTGATGTTCTTTTCCGTCTCCAGGTTTGTGTTGATCAGCGCCTGCGTGTTGGCCCGCATGTTCTCAAAGAAGCCGGCTATCCCGCCCAGGTTCGGGTCAAAGTGCTGGGCCTCGCGCAGCGGCTTGGATATGGTCTGCCCATCATCGGTGGTTAGTCAATGCTTGCATAAAAGCAGGCGGGAACAACTTTGAGCTTAGGGGCCATTCAAGAGTCGAAAAGCAAAGGATGAAAGAGAAAGCAAAAAGCGAAAAAAAAAAAAAAAACTGAAATGAGAAAGGAAGAAGAAAAGCAACGGAATACGCAGCAACAACGACTCCAAAGCTCACCTTGAGCACTTTTTCGTACTCCTTTGCCTGCTCCTTGTGCAGCTTTTCAACGGCGCCGATATACTCTTCGAGATAGCCGCAGACATGTTTCCATGCCTGGAGTCGTTCAGCTAGCAAGCCGGCAGTCTGTGCGTTTCGTCAAGAACCTTGTTAGATCTGGCTACTGGTTCGCCCAGGCCCTCGCCCCAAGCACCCAGCTTTCTCTCTCTCTCTCTCTCTCTCTCTCTCCCTCAGATACTCAAGCACTGCACCAAAAAGGGACTCATACACTGCTGGGATCCGCCTCAGGCACGGCATCTTCGCTAAACGTCGTTGCTGTGCTGGCCAGGGTCATGCCGGTGCCTTGCCGGATGGGGAGTTCTGGCGCTTTTTCTGAGGCCATTTTGTTGTCGGTCTCAATCTCTCAAATGTGATGTCGGTGGCTTTTGTTCACGCCGTGCACACTGGTACAATCACCAAGCACCCAGATACAGATACACGCACACCTGTTTATGTATACAAAAAGTTGAGGAGAAATAGTTGGTGTTCTGTGCTCCTTGCTCACAGAATAGAGAGAGGAGGGGTTTGAAGCAGAGAAAGAGTAAAAGAGACAAAATTCAGCTCTGGCGAACAAGGGTCTATGGATACTCACAAACCTGGTGACGAGCGGGGTACGGCCGACAGGACCAACCGTGCAATTATAATGCGCGCGTCATAAAAAACAGAAGGAGCGAGCATAACAAGAGCTAAGCTGGAAAGAACGACAGGCCGACTTTCTCTAGCAGGTTTTTGACCCCGCTGGAGCAGGAAAGTACGGAGGTGTTATTAGCATGCGGTAATACGGACACACCACTATGATATGGGATTTTACTCGTGCATCGTAATAAGAGTACTTTTTAGAAACAGGGCCGTGTGGCCCGTGTCACCTGCTAGCATGTTTTTTGTTTTCTTCTGTCATTGTTCGAGTATCAGTTCTCGCAAAGTCTTCTCGCCATCTCACTGCAGCGGTTCTTCTTTTACGAGAAACGCCGTCGTTCTAGTTTCTTTGTGTGCCGGTTGGCATACGGGATAATAATACGACACTGGCACTTGCACTTTTTCACTGTCACTTTGTCAAACCACCCTTTTCTCGGTTGACAACCGCCACCATCAGCATAGGCCTCAACGCCCTCCTCATCCATATCATCCAATGCAAAGCTCTGCCGTCGCCCGGAGCAGTGCTCGGTCTGCGCCGGCGGGGAGCAAGCACGGATCCGTGGCGCTGGACTGAAACGTCGCCAAACGGCACTGTGTTTTTTGGCAGCAGCAACGGTGTCTTCGTTATGAGCATCGCCATCGTCAATCCTTCACCTTAGCGCCTCGCTTGGCCATGGGCTCGTCGTGCCGCTCCACGGCAGAGGTTGCAAAACGGTCGCACAGTACTCCGTACTTCTTTGCGTCTTTTTGCTCGCCAAGCGCCGCCGCCGGCTTGCCAATCTGGGGGCTCGCCAGAGGCAGAGACGGCGCAGATGGGGCCCGATCTAGGGATACGCAAAAGGCAGCATGGTGTTGTTTTGCAGATCTTTCTACCTCGTAGACCTCTTGTGTTCATCGACACCTCGCATGCCATCGCATAGGCATCATCATCGAGGGTGACGCCGTCTGGCGCACTGCGGGCTAGAGACATAATACAGTGTTAAACCTTTCCAGGGCTGCTCGTAGACTGCTCGCAATATTACTTGTGCCTGGCCCGTTTCCACAGGGAGAACCGGTTTACTGAAGCCTTTGGTTATATTACAAAGACCAATCCTCACAACGTTAGCTAGGGAGACCGAAAAAGAAAAAAAATGTAACCCCTAGCAAGCCAAGGAGAGGGAAGAAAATAAAAACTCAACCCCTTGCTAGGATTTTCTCTTCAGACCACCCGGCTATATCTGTCCATTATGCTTTGTGCCCCTGATCAACGAACACGACAAAGAATGCGACTTTTTACTCGTACTTGGGGGTATCCTTGTTCGTCGTGTTTCACTTGCTTTCAAAAGGTGCAAAATGACCTTCCAGAAGCTTGAGAGAAGAACAAATTGAAGGCCTGGAAGAACATGACGTCATATTTTGGCTCAACCATCTGTTGATTAATGCATAACCGTGTGACGTAGCACAGTATCATAGCATCCATGTTATTGCTCTGCAGATACGGAGCTTTACTCGTAATACAGCACAGTGCTCGTATCACACGCCTGTAGTGCTCCGAGCTTCCCGCTGCCATCACATGCTGTAAATCAAAAATCACATGTTGTCTGCTACAGCCCAGATAACGTTTTCAAAGCCTGGGATTTTAATAACTCCTTGATTTTTAAAATTGCTTTGCCTTTGGCGTCCTAAGCCTAGGTCTGGGACGGGGCTCAGAAACTGTCATTTGACATAAGCCGCCCAGCTAGCAATACGTCTCTGGTGCATTGCATCGGCGTTCCCAATCGTGTGATGCAAGGAGGTATACAGATCCTTACAGTCCTGACTAACCCCTGGCTTGTTCTGTGCGCCAGCCACGTTTGCGACTGAAGGCATTGTGGAATGGTTTTCGAAAGTGCGAAAATACATGATTAGATTGCTTAAGAATAATGACTGTTAGGGTATAGAAAAAAATATCGTGCAATGAGAAATGAACTGAAGAACCTGCAATCAACATCGTGTGTCCCTTTCCCGTATGCCGGTAATGAATATCCTACACGAACGCTTGTTGTGCAACTTCCGCCCAGAAAAAGATAAAAAACGAAAAACGTAAACAAAGACGAAAATCCCTCGACCTTCTAGAAAACTCCCTTGCGTAGCCCAAAACGCAAATGCAAAATGCAGACTCGGATATGAATACAACGTCCAAGGAGAAAAAAATACGGCAACAAGTCACCAACCGCCACCCAAATGAATGTCAAGCAAAAGAACCGTAGAACCGTATCCGGAGGCTAAGCAAATGTAGCCAGCTTTGTGGTATGTCAAAAAAAAGTAAAAGCAATGTCCCTCTCCGTTCCTCCCAAAGGTGTCGTCTCTCGTCACTTCATGGTCACGTAGCCACCCGGCCACGTGCTTGCAGTAGATGCAACCACCTACGCTCATCTGAGTCTCCTGTCTGCAGCGGTGCACGCACGTGGATCAGTGACGAAACGCCAGACGAGAGCGTTGAGCGACGACGCGGCGGTGTGGTAGCTGGAGAGACTGTATTGCCTGCAGCAGCTGACATTTGGCGTTGCCGCGACTGCTGCTGCTGCTGCTGCTGTTGAAGCTGTTGGAGCTGTTGCCGTTGTTGCTGCATTTGGGCAGCTGCTTCATGGGCGGATTCCAGTTCGCGCGGCGCCTCTGAAATTAAAGAGAGAGGCTCGCTAGTGACAGCGGTGCCCATTGACGAGGACGGAGGCGGCGCTGATGCTGCCGTAGCCGTTCCTGCCGTTGCATGTGTTGCAGATGTTGACGTTGGCCCAGTCATGGACGCCGACGACGGCGAGCGCGAGAGGCCTCCCGTAGGAGTGGTTGACGCCGTGGTCGAAGCTGTGGCGGCTGCGGTATGGTAGTCTGGTAATTGCAGCGCGCTGGATCCCACCATAATGGGGCCCACGCGCGTGTTTTTCATGGCCGTGGCATACGACGGGACCTTGCACAGTTCCGTGAGATCGGGATAGTCAATGTGCTCGGGATCGCTGTGCTCGGTATGGTGTGACTCGCCGCTGTCGCGTCTGGAGATCGGCTCCAACGAGTCGCCGCTCTGCTGCTGGAGCTGCTGATCGGGCTGGGGGCTTGGATGCTGTGGTTGTTGCTGTTGCTGTTGCTGTTGCTGCATGTGGAGAGGGAAAGTCATTGCATGGAGCGACGAGAAGTGGGGTGTGCTCGCGTCCGGGACGGAGCCGGGTGGAGTGATGACGGAGGAGCTGCGCTGGCGCCATGTTGCCGCATCGCGCATAGACATGTCCTGCAGACGCGACGTCAGGGCGGCCGGCGGGATGGGAATGCTGTTCGCGGACAAGGACGCCAAGTTTTCGCTAGAACCGGCGCGCGACATGCCGTACAGAGGGCTGTGGACAGTCGATCTGGGCGCAGGCGTCTGCAGATTAAGCACCTCGACCTCGTCGTACAGCTGATCCAGAACGTGCTCGCCGTAGCCTGGCGGGGCAATGTTGATGCGATGGGACGCGCTGGCGGCCGACTGTGGGCAGGTCAAGTTACCCTGCTCGTCGAGCGGGATGTTGGGCGAGATGAAAATGGTCAAAGGAAGGGTGGCTCGGAGCTTTTAGAGTTGTCAGAAGGGGGAAGAGAAGAAAAAGAAGCTAGGACCAACAAAACATACCTCTGAAACATGGCCGTCTGGGTTGTGCAAGCTGACAATCATCTTGAGCTTGTGGCGCACCTTAATGCCGTGCACGTTGACGTCCTGGACGCACTTGCCAAGCTTGCGCGGCAGATCCAAGCTGGTATTGAGCACCCAGCCTTCCTGGCCGGTGTCGTCGATCAAGTCGTGCCAGTGCTCCTCGCGGTTGACGCTCAGGGTCCAGGCGGCCACGACGCGCTCGTCGCGGTACTCGCGCGTGGTGGCCTGGTAGACACTGGACGTGGAGCCCGTCGGCACGGCCATAAGCTCGTGGATCTCCAGCAGGCGCAGCGAGATGTCGCCAATTTCGAGGCCCTTCAGCAAGGGGGTGAAGCGGGTCTCGAGCGGGATGGCGCTGCCAAAGACGACCGCCTTTTGCGGCACCACAATGGAGTATTCGATCTTGTTGGGCCAGATGTTCTCGACGCTCATAGCGTGCAGAAACTCGAGCGCCGACGACTCGAGCGTGCGGACAATGCGCACGTGCTTGTAGGCGTGCAAGTCGTAGGCCAGCTTGCCACGCGCAATCGTTGCTTTGAGCTTGTAGGTGATGCTGGCCTCGTTGATGCCCTCCACGCTCTCCGACGTGTTTCCGGGCAGCAGAAGCTCAAACGGAAACTCGTAGTTGCCCTTTTCCAGAGTGGCACTCTTGCCAGGCGTGCCCCAAAAGGGCGGCCAGTTGTGCTGCAAGATGATGCTGGTGCGGTCGACCTTGGACGACGACAGCCCGCTCGGAGTGACTCTGGGATCGTTCCATCTGTGCCGGTAGGTTAGTATGCGCAGGGTTTGTGGGGCTCTGGCTCTGGTTCTGGTTCTGGTCCTGTAATCTCTCCGACTTACGATAATCGCTGGATGCCGGTTAGGCGCAGGTGGATGTCTTCGATCCGGATGGGCGCCGGAACACAAATGGCAATGACGCCCTTCAACATCTGGCCGCTGGCCTCGTGCTCGTTTCCGCGAAACACCAAAAAGTCATTCTCAAGCCTTTCTTGTTAGCGGGCGAAATAGCTCAAGAGGGAAAAAGAAAGGACATGATGGGACGACAAGATGGGACGACAGGATGGGACAAAAGCTCACCGAATGTCAAAGAGTGTCAGTGCATTGCGTCCTGTAACCGAAGTGAACGGATTGAACGGCATGACTCTGTTTTCCCTCGAGATCCTCTCTACACGGAAGAAACTTTTCTCTCTGCTTTGGCTCCAAGTATCATTGGGCAACCAAAGACACACACCGAGAGAGTGATTGGTGATGCAAACCTAGGTGAGGCAGGGAGTAGGTAGGAATTTGAATGTGTGAGCGGGATAAGCATATACTCGTAATACACTCCGAAATATGAAAGTGTGGGTAGGTAAGGCAGATCGGATCGAAGTCGAGAGAAGCTTTTAATGTCTTAGGAGAGGACCCGGAAACCGAGGCACATGAGCTTGTGAAACTCTTTTTTTATTTTACTGCTGTTTTTTTATTTTATGCCGATCTTGTTGGTTTTCAAAGGTCTTCTTGAGCGCAAGGTACGGAAGTCGCTTCGTAATCTTTTGCACAGTCTTTGCTATAAAAGGGCGACTGTTGAGCTGAATGTTGCGGTCCAGCAGCAAAGGCGGAAAGGGATAGCGTTTAGATCTTGCTTTGTTGGGACCAAACGGCAGCGACGATCGACGGAGTGGAAGCACATGTACACAGGCACATGCACATGCACATGCCACAAACTGATCCTTCTGTCTAAGAGGGGAACCGCCCAAGGGGAAAACTCAAGACAACGTGACGAGGCAGGCAACGTGATGGATGAGACACAGGACGGCTTGGACTGGACGAGTGTTGTGTGATGTTTCCTTGTTTGGAAAGTGCCAGCTGCACCGGTGCAGACTGTAATATACTAGGCCGGGCAGGCAGTACGCAGAATAGGAAAGAGGATGGGTGTGAGAAGAGGAAAGAGCAATGGCAAAGAGAGACCACAGAAAGGGAAAGTTGAAAAGGTAAAAAGATGGGAGGAAGGAGGGAAGAATGAGCAAAGCAAAACAAGAATAGAAAATATGAAAGGGAAGCGGAAACTAAAAACCTAAAAAAAAAGAAAAAAAACCAGCTAACAATCAAAACACGGACAGGAGACCACGACGGCGAGGCCTATCAGTAAGACGATGTGCCCTCGGTTGTCTTTGTTCCACGGGTTAAAAAGTAGTTCCTGGCTCTGCCCAGGGAGAAGTACAAAAAAAGAACGGTGTGCATGTACTGCTGTACTCTGTACGGAGTATTACAGCAGTTGGCAGTTGTGGGGGGCGAGTACAAAGAACGTCAGTGTCAGGCCAAAGTGGTTCCCTCTCTCCGTAGTAAAACCGGCGGAAAAACCGCCATACAAAGACAGATACAGGGCAACAAAGCCAGGCTTTCGCAGCAGCCACTTGCTTTGACTAGTTCAGAAGCCCAAAGGCAATAAAAGGAGAGTCATGATTCCCAAAAGCTCTGGCTGACATATTCTACGGTACAATTTGTTTTCTTTTTTTCTTTTTTTCTTTTTTTTTAATCATCCATTTTTTGGGCCTTTTTTTCTTCGGGAGCGGCGGTGAGCAAGAAGATATGATGGAGCAGCATTTTTTATTCCCTCTCGGCAGGACATGGTAGTCTGATGCACGAGAAAATCTATGGAATGCGCCGGGGTGGGAGAAACGAGAGAAAGCAGCTCTCCTGACGGGACTTGGCAGAGAAGCTGGTGGAAAAGCGAGCTAAATACGACAGAGCAGGGAGTATACGGAAAACAGAGGAAAGACGCATTTCTCGTACAACTGACATGGCGTGCGTTTTTACGAGCACGGTGGGGGCGACATAATTGCAGACTTCTCGCAGAAGTGGCTGCGATCCAGCCTTGTGAAAAACTGCGGCTAGTTACCGAGGCCTAATGGCCACAGGCCACTGCAAAAGGACTGAAAATCCGCTAAAAGGCCATTGAAAACCGCCACAATTCAACAAGCTGTGGTATTTTGCTTCGCAAGGTCACCGCGAGTCTTCTGGAAGTAATTGTTCCGTATATTCACACCCCCCCTTACGATGTGCGAGTCTTGCTAAAGTGTTTTGTTCTTCGTCTCTAGTGTCTGCAGGGGGCGCATGGATCCAGCCGAAGATGTCATTCATCGCCGCACTTCGGCGAAGCCATTGACGGCCCCACCGACTAGGCGGGAGATGTATGAGCAAGGTACTCGTACTCGTATGGATGCTCGTACTTTGTGCGACAGACGGTGTACGGAGTATTGCAAGCGCCGATAGCGATAAAGAAGATACTCGTAGAAAGGAGGCGCATACTGGCGTGGGGTGTCTTGTTTTTGTTTTATCACTCCCTTCGGCTCCTCCTTCTACGTGTACAAAGGTTCTGCCTGTCACCTCTCTCCCTTTTTGGTTCTGGTGGGGTTTTGCGAGAGCGTTTTATTTTTCGTTCCAGCGATCGACAGGTATGCATCGTATTACGTGGTACATTTTCCCGCCTTCTTCTTTCTTCTGTCTTCTCTTGCTCTTTTCATGCTGCATTTCCGCCTCGCCGGTGCATCCGCTTTGTGGTCAGCTGGTGGCAGAATGGAGGCCCAGTGGCATGTTTCTGGGGAAAGGCCAGCAAATTGGGTGATGCTGCGGCGCAACGCTGCGACAGTACACCGTGCGAGTGATACTCTGCACAGGTCATTCAACGACGTAAAAATACAACGAATTAATGCGAAGTAATACAAAGTACCGTATTAGTCGTCTGCTCACACCGTAAAAATGCTCCTCTGCGGCAGCTGTTTGTATTACATCGTACGCCAACTCAGTTCATGATCCAGTGCATGATGAACATTTGTTGCCCCGTAATAGCACCTTCGTTTGGCTTATTTCTCTTTTTTTTTTCCCTGCCTGGTTCATCCTTGCTTCCCGTGCATCCCACGCTGACTTTTACGCCATGCCTGTCCTGTTCTAGCACTGATGGTGAGATGGGCTCAGTGCTCAGCCCAAAAAGACGCCACGATAACAGCGTGACGAGTGAGACACGTCTTTATGCGTTGGCAGCGGCCGGCGGAGAGCGAGGTGCGAGAAACGCAAAATCGCAAAAAGGGGGCGGCCAGAACTACGGAGGGCGGCGCACGGAGTGAACGAGAAACAGAGGGAACAGAGCGAGCAGAAAGAACGGCGAGCGCACAATCCGCGACGTAATACGGAGTATTATTACCTCTTCCTACACCTTGAAGCTAATGCACAGCTTCCCTCCTTCCCCCCTTTCCGTGTGCTCGGCCACTGCGGCCAAGGCGTTTTTGAAAACACTGTTTGGTGGTCTTGCGACGCACTGAACGTATGATGCATGCTCTGTACTTTGCACAAAGCACAAAAACTTACCTTTTGTATTACTGCTGGTTTTTTTCTCTCTTTTTTCTTTTTTTTTGGTCGGGCAAGCCAACTGGCTGGTCCGTGGGGGGTTGATGGCAATAGAGATCTCGGTACGGAGTACGACGTACGGAGTAACAGTCAACCCAAAGCTGAACTCACAGGTCATCCAATATTGGGCTGTGGTGCTGACAGCCAAGGAGACCACAACCAATTTGCGGTATATATTGATGCGCCGTGCATCATCACCTGCCAACAGCCTATCAGACAGCCCTTCGTGTCTTTGACGAACCCCCAAATGCAGGAGGCAAGTTCGGGGCTGGCTATAATACCGTTTTCTGGTGATTTTCCCCCTTTCCCGCCCTATGACATGGAGTGGTTAGTGTATACTCGAGCAAAAACAAAAAAAAATAAAAATAAAAATAAAAGCCAGTAATAAAATGATTCTGTCGCTCAGCCAGATGATTTGGAACGCGCTTCTTCCCGGCTTAAGGACTTCCTATTTCAATCGGCTTATATGAACTGTTTGTTGTTGGGCCAGAAAGCAAAATATAATTCGACGTAGGGAGTAAAAATGTCGCCTTCCGTTAGGATACAAGCCTCGAATTCCACAGCCTGTTCCGTCTCCAAAGTAGAAGGCGGTCAAAGACAGCCTGCTGCATGACCCCTCCTCAACAAGTGGAAAAAGTGGACAAATCCAAACGAACGCCCCTCTTCCCACAGGGATTACATTAACACACCCCTCGTTGACAGTTCTAACGACGTATCCATATTACACGACGTATTACACGACGTACACGATGTACACGACATACACGGCGTACACGTACTACGCTGTCCATTCGGAGTATGAATTTTGCTCCGGGACGACGGCACCGTGCAGGATCATGCAAGGTTGGCTAGCTGAGCTGGGTTCCATTAGGAAAGGGCTTTTTTATTAGTAGTATCCTTCAAAAAGGGGAAGGTGGGGGGTTGTGTGTGCGTTTCGTTTTTTTGTTTGATTTTTTTTAACGGCCAGTTGAATTCTTCTTACGTTTGGCTTTTTTACACGCCGTCTCAGTCGACCAAAATCCCATGGCAAGACAATCTCTCTTGTACAAGAGCACCTCAGAGACGAGTACGAGTGCGTCTGACTCGTGGAAATCCCATGCTATGAACGCGCGTCGGTCAGTGACGCCCATGAGTAAGAAACTGGTTCGTTTTTTTTGGCTGACAGCCAAGGCCGTAGGAGTACGAGTATTACGGCAGCTCATAGTCTGTTAGTCGTCGGCGGACGTCTGTTAGTCGTCGGCGGATATGCTGTGGATCCCCCGGCCGAGTAACTCGTACTGCTCGTGTTTGATGATACAAAGTAGTAATACTTGGGCTCAACTGTCTGTAGTTACAAAACTTTAGCACTACTCGAAAGCTCACTTCGAATCGCCAAAAAAAAAAAACCATGTATTTCATACGGACAAGCTTTTGAGGGCGGACCGCTTTCCTGCGAACTCGGAACGACTACAGAGCGCCGTGCGATGTATTACTCCGTAGATATGGAGCAAAGGAGAAAAAGACTAGGCTGAAAGAAGCGCAGCGGCTCCGACGCAATCTACAGGTGTGTTTGCACAGCCGAATGTGATTGGGCTGCTTTTACGGGTTTTTAGAGGCGGCAAAAAAAAAAGAGGATTCTTCGCCTCCAGTCGTCATCTTCGCAGATTTGCTCGCATCTATTTCATCTGGAATGGTTGGGAGCCCTCTTTTGTACGAGTATCTCAACGGTTTAAAGGGCAGGAACTGGTCTAAAAAAAACTGATATACGAGTAAAAAATAAAAAATAAAAATAAAAAATTGGAGCAAGTGCCGGAAAGATTAGGAGTGGTAGATTCTTTGTCGGGAAATCTCGCGGTTTTCACTGGAGAATTACTTCAGCACGGAACAGTGCCGGAAACTCCCCGGTCTACGTTGTATCCATACTCGTATGGTAATTCCGACCCTTTGCCGAAGAGCTTCCGTACGGATACGGTCGTACGAGTACGGAGCCTTCCCACCCTCATATGGATACTCGTACTTTGCATCATTAGTCACCATCCCTCTTGCAGAAAACCTGAAATCTAGACTACAAGTCCTACATGTTCCACCAACTGGGCCCGTGTAAGATCTGAAAAAAAAAAAGTTGTTTAGATACACTCAAGCTAGTTTTTGTTATATCCTGTATCTGTTCCCGGTTCCCGGCCGTATTCCATACCTTGTAAGTGGAATCAGTTGTTGTTTTATGTATCTTTGTCTGACTCGATGCAGGTCGAGTCATAGCCCAGAACAAAAAAAAAAAAAGACAAACTATCTTTGTCCTTGTCCAGCGTACCATTGCACTCCCGTAAAGCACATTCCCGCCCGGCGATCTGCCCGGCTCGTGGCCTTCGGTGCCTTACAAGGGGGGGGGGTGTCACCTCTATCTTATCTTCTAGTCTGTAAAACAGCTCGGCCGTTCCCCTTTCCTATTGGGCTCGACAGACGCAGCTAGATAGCCAGAGGAGCGAAACGGGTAAAGGATTGGGCTTGTGGAATTAATGCACAGCTACGACGGGTGGATTCTTTATCTCTTCTATTAGCTTTGTGACTTTGAATGTTTGAGAGCCTTTGCTCCCTTTCCTCCTTTTTTCGGCCTCCATTTCTTCTGTGTTGGGAGGGAAATACGAAATGCAAATCTTTGATATATGAAATTAGGGTCCGTCAACCGGCGATTGTGCAGTTTCCCCCCTTGATCTTTACGCACCATTACCTCCCGTGGCGGTGAAGAAGCAATACGACGTGAGCAAAAATGACATGAGTACGATATCGAAACACAATGTTGTCTCCGTGTTAATCACGCCGTAGCTGTTATGTGGAGACAGTGAGAAGAAACAAACGGGGGGGCGAGTTCTTCTTTTTTTGGAATACGAGTCCCACTAAAAAAATCATGGTAAAAAATATCAAAACAGACCCTACTCGTACAACGCCAACAGTAGGGCTGGCGATCTCGACGAGGACGGAGTTGGCTCGGCCTCTGACAGTCCAGGCTCGTTCTGCATCCAGTACAAGGCAACAAAAACAGAAGAAGCAACTGTCGCTGTCGGGGTCCACTCTCACTAATGCCATGTGGCTCCAGCAAGCAAATGCCCCTTTTTTTTCCGTTGGTTGTGGATGTGTGATTTTTTTTTTTTTTTTGGGGGGGTTGGCGTTTTTGCTATCCACTAAGCACGGCATCCATTTTCACATGCATATTAAGAGGTGGTGGCGAAAGAGCAAAGCCTTTTAGGAACAGAGCTCAGCTTTGCCCACCGTACTCGTAGTCGTATAACAGAACACGTTTGATTCGCCCGACGGAGCGGTTGCTTTTGACATTGGCTTAAGAAACAAAAAAAAACAAAAACACAACAATATACACAGACACCGAGCATAATGACGGAGCAATAATACATTCTCGTACATTTCGAAATGCAGAACTGTAAACAACATGGATGAGAACTGACATCACCTGTTGTCTGTCGGCCTCTTCCATGTACGAATGTGTCCTGTGCTGATGTTAACACGATGCGGGATGTGCTTTGGATATATATTCAAGGGAGGAGCATAAAGGGCGGGCCAAGAACTCACCTGTTTTCCCGCTTGTCATAATCGAGTTTTCTGTAAAGGCCAGCCAGCAGAGCGGTTCCTTGTCTGCCACTTTGGACTTGGGGAGAAGTTAGTCGGGGCGAGTGTCCGAGCGGAGGCTAAGAGGAAGATGTAGGAAAGATATGAAAGACATGTATACAAATTGGCAGTGAAGGAAGGGGTCAAAACACGTAGATAAAGAGAGAAAAAAAAAAAAAAAGGAAAACAGAGGAGGCGACGTACACAAACTGGCGGCAAAATGGCCGTGTTCGCCCTTGGCTCGACAGGATGCACGCGCTCGTCTCGGCTTGATGACGCCTCTTCTTCTGTTGCTGCTGCGGCTGCGGCTGCGGCTGCGTTGTCTGCTTCGCCAGAAACGTCGCCGTTGTCTGTGCGCTGTGGCCGGCGCGAGGCGACGGAGCCGCGCTGGCGATTGGGACCTCCAGCAGCAGCAGCGGTGGCGGAGGCCGTGGCGGCCTTGGGCCGGATCAGCATGGCGGGGCTGAAGTCCCAGAGGCACAATCGGCAGTCTTCTCCAACGCTGCCAAAGCGGTAGTTGCGGTAGTCACAGCGCCAGGGATCAAAAGCCACCGAGGTGACCCAGGAGTGGTGGCCCTGGCAGCGAGCCACCAGGGTGGCATCGGCAACGCTCCAGATGGACAGCAGGTCGTCCTGGCCGCCAGTGACGACGTACTTGCCGTCTGGCGACCAGCAGACGCAGGTCAGGCCGCCGTAGTAAGAATAGAAGAGACCGAGGAGTCTAAAAGACTTCTTGTTAACAAAAGAAAAGACTAGATCAACAAAAAATAAACACAGGCAACGGGAAACGGCATCAACAGCACGCACTCTTCCCGTAGATAGTCTATGATGCGCAGCGAACCGTCCTCGGACACTGCGGCTAGCAGGCTCTGCTCGGGCGCAAAGGCAAAGGCATTGATGCGCTGGTTGGACAGCTTCCAGGAGGCAATGGGGTTTGTCTTGACGTTGCGCGTGGCGTGCAGCGAGCGCTCGACCAGGATGTGGGCGCGGGCGTCGCCGCCGCTGGAGAGGCGACGGCGGTTGGCTTCGTCCTCGTCAAAGATAAAAACGGCGTCTTCCTTTTCCTTGTCGAAAATCACCAGCGACCCGCCCATAAATGCTGCCATGAACAGGTTTTCCGAGCCGGGCAGCCAGCGGATCTCGGAAACGGGAGTGCTTTGGATGATGCCCTGAGTTGTTAGCGAGGTGTGAGAGGAGGATGTGCGTCCGTTTCTCGTCTCTCTTTCTCTCTCTCTCTCTCTCTCACACACACACACACTCTCTCTCCCCCCCTCCCTCCCCCCTCCCCCCCCTCTCTCTCCCTCTCTCTCTCACTCATAGCCCTCCCTTATCCCCAGCCCTCCGCGTTACTCACATTCTTGTTTAGTCGTGTGTACCGCTGCGAAATGGGTTCCCACCAGATGATCTCGCCGGTGGAAAAGCCCATGATGACGTCAATGTGCGAAGCGCTCTTGGTGACCTGGTTGACGTCGTGGCACAGGCAGTGTGCGCGCGTAAACAGAATCTTGGTCAGGTAGTCGGCCTTCTTGTCCGAGGCCATGTCGAGCCACTGGAAGGCGCGGTTGATGTTGGCAAACGCAAACAGCCCGGTGGGCGGGCGCTCCTGCAGCCGCTTGATCAGCTGGTCGTTGATGATGACGCGCGAGATAAACGACGAATTGCTCTTGGTCATGTTGTTCTTGGGTTTGCGCTGCTTGCCGCCGCTGCCGCTCTTGGCCGTGACCAGCCCCAGGCCGGCGCCGGCGCCGGGCGTGGTTGCCGCTGGCGCTGCCGGGGAGGGCAGCAGCTCGGCCGACAAGGGCGGTGCGGTGCCGGTCGCCAAAGCGGTGTCGCTGGCGCCCGAAACGGCGCTCGTGGTGTTGATGCTCAGGCGGCTGGTTCCCGAGTCGGCCGTGGCCCCGACACTAGTCCCGGCTCCGCCGGATGCTGCGGACCCACCGGCGCCGTTTCCGGCAACTTCGCCGGCCTCGTTCTCGTTGGGGTGTTCCTCGAGCGGCGAGAAGGACGCCGGTGCAATGGTGCCGGCGGCTCCCACCACGGACGGCGCGGCGGCGGCGCCCGACAGCAGAAGCGACAGCGCGCGCGGCTGCGGCGGATCAACAAGCGTCAGAAGCGTCACTTTGGTACCGACGGTGGCTGGCTGGGGCGTCGTGGCAAGTGGGTTCGGATTGACAACAGGCGCTTCGGACGGATGGGGCGGCGGAGTTGCCAAGAGAAGATCCTCCTCGAGCACGTACAAGCCTGGAACGTCAGAGGTCAAGGACGAAGGGAAAAGGAGAAAAAAAGACGAACAGAGACGAACAGACAGGATAAAAAAAGAGACAAAGAAAGAAGAAAAGAAAGGGAAAGAAAGGGCAGTTGACTAAAGAGAGACAGAAAACTTTATGAAAAAAAAACCCACCTTCTCCGACCAGAAACTGATGTTCCGGACCTGTCGGGTTCGACAGAATGTTGTTTGTCTCGACCATTGGCACAATCTGGCCGCCCGGATAGGCGCCACTGTACATCATCTGGGACGGATATCGGGGCGGGGGCGGTAGGACGCTGACATGAGAAGAGTTGGGTCAGAGTTCGGAACTATCAACAGCAAAAACACAACAGAAAGCACAACAGAAAGAACAGAGTGTGGGCTGGGCTGGGCTGGGCTGGGTCTCTGTGCAAGCCACCAAGCTGGCTCCCCTGTCTGCTGGGCGATGCGCAGCGCTGCCCCTCCTACGGCCTCCCCACTCGAGAGATAGAGAGATGCAGGCTGAGAGTCGCGCGTGTATGCATGCATGCATGCACAGAGAGAGGAGGGACAAGCCGGCGGCCAGATTGGCTAGGAAGGACGGCATCGGCCGAGGCGGCCAAAAAAAAACAAAAACAGAAAGGCTGATCTTACAACATGGTTGCAATGAGTGGAGAGCTTCTCGAAGAAGCTCGGCGTGCAACGGCTGTAGGGCTCTGTAATACGAGTCGTGGCCTTGGCGTTTGTGATGGCTGTCGTCACGAGGCCCTTCGTCGGTTGCTTGGACAGACACACTCGTGGGGCGTTTCGTTCAATGCCGTTCGAGCTGTCCAGGAGCACCGGTCCGAGGTGTCGTCGGGAGTCGCCTGGATGGCTGTCGCCTGGTCCGCCTGGTCGTCTGGTCGTCTGGTCACCTGGTCGTCGTCTGGTGAAGTGGTCTGGCCCTCGCCAGAACCGAGTTGCTCCCCTTCTTTGCAGTCTTGCAGTCTTTCTCTGCCAGGAGGACTTCGTGAAGGCGGTCGAAATTCCGGGTCCCTCGGGATTCGACTGACTTTCCTGTTCCTGCTTAGTCGCGTCGGAGCTCGACTAAGGTGCAGCAAGCCGAAAGAAGCGTCCGTTATCTCTTGCGGACGGCTGGAACAGGGGGGGTGGGATGGGATGCGAGGCTAAAGCCACGAGACTGAAAGAAACCAGGGCTGCTCTGAATGGTCAGTTTTGTTGCATGTGTTGCCTGAGAGCTTTGTTGTCAAACTTTCGGCAATTGTCCACAAAAAAAATGGCAATTGACAGTCACAGTCGTCGTCTGTTTTCCACCTAATCTTTTCTAGTTCTCCGTACTTTCTGTTTCCTCTTTTCTCTCTCTGTTTTTTGTTTGTCGCAAAGCAGGAGTTGTTTTTTTTGGGCTTTTTTTCTGTATTTCGAACAGTCCACCGCACTCGCAATTGGTGGGCTTTGTCGCACACTTGGAATTTGGCTGCGACTGCGATCCACCAGGTCTGTGAGAGGCGCAGAGACTGAGAAAGAAAAGGAGAAAAAAAAGGCTGCAAGAAAAGGGCAAGGAGCAGCAGGGAAAACAAAAGGGCTCTGATCTGCACTTCCTGAAGGAAAAGAAAACGAAAAAGGAAATAAGGAAGGAAGCGCCTTGCATGTTCTGGACGAGCAGAATAGGAAGGGGGAAAAGGGAAGAGGAGAAAGAACGTGTGGCAGCTAACTCCGCAATAGTCCACTTTCCCACATGGAGAGCCCCCGACGCTGACAAGGAGGGGAAGCTTTTCCGTCTGTATTGCTCCGCCTTATTTAGGCGGGCATGATACGCATAGGAAGACAAAAAGCCTGATGCCTCGCTAAACCACAGTGGGAAGAGTGGCGTTGTCGTCCACCCAGTGGCCTGGTTAGCACGCAAGTGTGGGGTATTAGTTGAGCTGCAGCAGGGGATTGGCGTTCAATTTAAAAGACTCGAAGTAATAGTTCACGTTATGAGAACAACAGCATATTAATGCAGCAAAGCACCATGTTCTAGTATCCATATACACATGTTCATCATTCAAAATGCGAGCTTCTAGTTTCTTGCAGCAACTTCTGCTGCCTGATCATGTAGTGAAACTCCGTAACACTAAAACCAATCCCAGTATGGCTTCATGCGACGGAGGGAGTGATAGTTCCCGAGAGATTCTGCAACAACCGCAATCAGACAGCAGATTACAAAGTAAAATGGTATTGTTACTCCATAACATTGAGCGGTCTAGCCGCCAAAAGCTGCCTCCCCGGACTCTGCGATAGGTGGACAAAGCAGAGGTGAGTTCGCGTCCTTTTTTGGTCTTTCTGGGGGTTACGATAACGGCGACATTCCATCCGTACAGCTGTGAATAGGCTGGCATACAGGCCGAGAAATTACGACATGCAAAGTTGAAGATTCGTTGTTCTCGACGCTGTATGTTTGAGCAATGCCGAGACTGCTCCGTAGAAGCGTACGAATTGAGCTGTTTTGCCAGCTGTCAGTTGGTTTTGACAATTGACCCCACAGGTGGCTTGCGCATGCCTATGGGGTATTATTACAAAGTAATAGGGACTACGTACGACGTACAACAGGTCTTATGGGGACTCTTACACCTATTTTCGCCATGGAGTTCCCACTGAAGCATACGCCAGCCCCCACTCTCTCAGCCACGGTTCTTGTCCTTCTCCCCTTCTATCCCCCAAGCCAGCAGAGGTGGATTATCAACGGGGAAAGAGCAACCTGTTGGCGACTTGCCGTTTTTTGATCTTTCTTTCTCTTTCTGTTTACTTGACCTCGCATTGCCGGTTTCCCTTCTCTCTTTCTCATCCGAAGAAATCCACATCTTCTTTTCTTCTCTTTTCTTCTCTCCGTCTGCTTGACTGCTGCAACATATACAGGGCGACAAAGGAGCTTGCTCCAACTACGGAGCGTTACTCCCGTACACGTCACCTATCTCCGCTGTTAGCATACTCGTACTTGACAATTTGCGGCACGATACGCAAACGTTTCCACTTCTCCGACCCACACTGCGATACGCTACGAAGTATTACAAAGTACAAAGTGATTGATTAGTATGGATATTCGTACACACATACGGAAGTAGACAGTCACTGATCATTCACCGCTAAGAGAAGGAAAGAAAAGAAGGGCATACGCAAGAGCGAACATTATCTCTTAAAAAAAAAAAAAACACCTCACGGACAAACGACCGAGGCAACCAGCTATCAAAAGGATTCGAGCGAGTCGGAACTCCAACACAACTTGTTTTTGAGAGATTGCTGATTGAAGAGGCGGCCATGGCGACCGCGAGGTGATTGCAAGATTCTCTGCATGTTAACGTCCTCTCCCTTCTAGGGCCGATTCGTGGCCCCAAAGCCCTTTTTTTTGTTGTCTTTGCCTACTCGTGCTTTGCTTTTGAGTCGTTGGCGTCTTTTTTTTTGGAGGGGACGGCATCTCTTGCTCGTTGAGCTTGCGTTCACTACGAGTACAATAGCGGCAACGAAACGACGCCAGCTGCGACCAGAGGCGCATCGACAACGAGCTTAATGTCTTCTCCCCTCTCGTCGACATCTTTACAAGGCTAGTTTGTCTGCATTGGTGGAGTGAGCTCCCAATCCCGCCAGCTTGGAGTTGTTTGATCGCTGGCCGATAACCCCGGACTGTTCTTTTTTTTTTTTTTTTTAAACAACGACCCTCTCTTATTGTCTCCGGGGCCAATTGGTTCCCCTCCCCCTCCTTCCCTCCCAGAAACAAGAATCTTTTTGTTTCTTCTCACCTGCTGCATCATGGCCGAATCATCCCACAATCCTTTTCGCCGCAGACTGGCTTCTTCTACCACATCACCAGGTCCCGTCTCTCCCAGTGCTGTTGCTGCTGTCACTGAGGCCGAGCGTTACTTGTTTGCCTCAACAGCTCCGAGCTATCCGCTTTCCGGCGATGCCGCAGATGCCGCCTACAAACCCACACCTTCAGGAATCTTTGCGCAGCACCTGCAACAAGCTCAGGCCCAGACCTACGCACACCCTACCGGGAACGAATTTCGAGAGCAGCTCAGGGCCCTTCCCAAGTCCTCCGAGGCCCCGCCTTCCACTACGTTCATAAAGCCAAAGCCCGTGAAGAAGGTGCGCGTTCAGTCTCCGCCGCCTCCGTCTCCTGATTCCGACTCCGATCCTTCCGAAGCCGATTTCCAAATTCGATTTCCTGCAAACGGGCCTCCTACGTATGCAACTCCGACTCCAGCATACTCGAGTGGCGGTGGTGAAAGTGGCAGTGTCAGTGCCAGAAGCGAAGCCGAACCGAACGAACCGTTACCCGGGGACGAGGCTAAACCAAACGATGCAATAAAACAACCAGCGGGCGGCGGCCCCGCTTCAGCACCCGTTAGAAAGGGGACCTTGGACGTTGATGCGTTCAGACGGCTTTTGTTGACTGGCCAGACAAGTGGCGGCGGAGGCGGCGGAAGCGGCGGAGGCGGCGGTAAGGCAAGTGCATCGTCTTCGATACCACTGCAGCAGCCGGATGCCGGAAGCATAACGGATGCGTCGTCGGTGTCAAAGCAGTCTATTTTCGACACAGCCCACCTTCCAACACAGGAGACGCCGCGAACATCGCACGAGATCTCGGAGACGGACGACGACCGGAGCGGCCTCATCCAGACGCAACTGCAAATGGCATCGTTGCAGCGGCAGACGCTGCGTAAAAAGCCACCGCCACCGAGTTCTCGACATGGGAAGCTGATCAAGGTGCAGCTGAAAGACAAGGAGGATGCAGAGACAGCAGAAGCCGGAAGGGCCGGGCCGCCTCAGGGCCCTGCTTATCGCAAGAGCAGCACGGGCAGCCTGCATTCACTGTCGCTGTCGCCGTCTTCCGACGTGAACAAGCCACTGCCTCTGCCGCCGCTGCACCACTCCGCCGAAGAGGGAGAGGAGAGCATTTTCGACCGCGAGGCTGCCGGGAAGATTCCCGAGGTGGACCTCGACGCGGATATCTCTGACGATGCGGTCCCGCCGCCACGGCCGCCGACACCGCCGAATGCGTCCCACTCAACGGCATTTTCGCCGTCCCATCCCATATCAGACACTGCCGCCGAAGCTCTAGCATCCACGTCGCGATCAGCAACCAAGCCCGTGCCCCCTCCTCGCAGGCAGACCCATACGCGGTCCGAGAGTCGGTCGAGTGCGAACGAACAGTCTGCCATCACTGCCCAGCTGCAGCAACAACCATACCAGCCATACCAGCCACACCAGTCACACCAGTCACACCAGTCACACCAGTCACACCAGTCACAACAACCACAGCCGTCTAGTGTATTAGGCGCCGGTGCATCACAGCCGCAGCATCGCGATCGGTCCCCGGGCGGGTCGCGGCGCTCGTCCATGGAGTCGACGCGATCGCGGTCGTCTAGCATGAAGCTCAACATCAACGCCGCCGCCCCAGTTCCACCGCCCCCGCGACGAACAGCCCATGGAGCGCGGTCTTCGGTGGCTTTTATCTCACCCTCGGCGCTCTCATTTACATCCATAACGTCGTCCGTTTCGAGTCCCCTGCTAGCGTCCGAATTCGATCGGTCTCCCTCAGATGTCTTCTCGGCAGCACCACAAGCGGGAGCGACAGCGGCACAATCTCGCCTAGCGAGCGCACCGGCGCCTCCCTCCTCGTCAAAGGCGTTCAGGCCGCCTCCGCCACCGACTCGGAGTACGTCGATGCGAAACAAGGAGGGCAGGCAGGCCCTGCAAAACGAGAGCGGTGGCACTGGCAGCGTTGGTGGTGTTGGTGGTAGTGGTGGTAGTGGTGGTAGTGGTGGTGGTGGCCGCCCGCCTAGCATTTCGGGCGTTGATGCTGTCTCGCGTCGCATCCAGACACAGGCGGGCCATTTGCATCAGCAGCAGCTGCAGCCACCGCCACCGCCACCGCCGCCACCACCTCGACAGAGAGGCAGTAGCCGAGGCAGCATGGATGGCCCGTCTGGAGCGGCGGCGGCTTCCGACACGGTGCAGCCTAGGAAGACGAGCATTGACAGCTTGAGGCGAATGGGCGGCAGCGTGGCCGAAGAGGACGAAGAAGGACAAGACAGCGGTGGAGGCGTGCTCGAAGGGGTGTCTTCGGCGTCGGCTTCGGCAGGCGATGCTGCGCACAACATTCTAGCAGATCTCGATGCGTTGCGCAGAGAGGTGGATGCATTGAGGGGACAGTACGAGAGAAAACAAAGCTGATCCAGAACAAAAAACCAAAATATCACCAGGCCGCTACATAAATCTGCATTCACAGCAAGGGCTTTTATGGGGTTATGCTTTTTCGTTCCTTTATTCATAAACCTCACAAGGTTATTCCTTATTTTTTTGCATGGGTCTTAGTGTGCGGTTTATGTTTGCAACAAGGAGAAGGGCCCCCGCTCGGCCTTTCTTTGTACCTTTATCAGTGGTGTCTCGTTATGCGGACAAGGATTTTATTTTGAAGGGGCCTGTAAAGGATGTATTACGAAGTATGGTTGTAAAGATTCATTCTGTGTAGGACGCGGCAACGAAGCAAAACCGTTCTGATTCACTGGGCTGAGTTTGAAGCATATCACCTTGTTCATGAGGTCGGGTCTTTTTTTTGTAGCGAATTGTACCGCATTTCATCTTGGTTTGACCCTCGATCTTTTTCATGCTTCTATGCCTTCCCTGCTTTGTTTAGAGGATATGCGTGGGTTCATATATGTTTTGTTTTATAGGGGGGGGGGAAGATAAGACTCTTTGTAGGGCCAAGGTGACAATGTCCTTTGTTCGTAATATATTAGCATCCTTAGGCGCCACCCTCACCCAGACGAAGAAAACCAGCTTCGGCAAGTCACAAAACTGTCATCGTCGCTCGTCGACTCTTCGCCGCCGCTGTAATACTCCTCGGCGATGTCAGCGTGGCGGCTAGCCTCCTTCTCCAGTGCCAGGACAGCGGCTCTTCGGGCGGCCGCGGCGGCGGTGGCTACGCGCACAAAACGGCCCATGGCCACGTTTGCGTCTAGCACTGCCGGGGTGGCGTTGTGGCTGTTGTCCAGGTCCAGGGTGTGGAAAGGCAGGTCGCCGCAGCGGGAATTTGCGAAATATGAATGTCGAGACAGCGAAGTTGCACGCGTGAAGGAGACATCGGCTGTTCGCGTGCCGCTGATGGGCAGCTTTTGGGCAATGTGCTCAGAAGACCGGCTCCAGGCTCGTCGATAGTATTGCAGTTGCAGTGGCTGTTTTGGCTGTTCTGGTCGCTTTGGCCTTTTCAGCTGTGGGTGCTGTGGCAGCCGTGGCAGCCGTGGCTGTTGTTCATGGCTGCCCGCAATACTGCTGGCATAGCTGGTGCTGGCTTCAAATTCTCTGCCACCACTTTGACAGCCCCGACTCGTTTTGCGAAACGAGGCGAAGGCGGCAAGGTGATCCTTGGCTGACAAGAACTGCGCCGATGCTGATGCCCGCGTCGTCGTCGTCGTCGTCGTCGCCGTCGTGGCACGTGGTTCTGCTTTTACGGCAGCGCACGGCGTGCAGTCTGGTAATATCGGCGACGCTGCAGAGCCCCTCTTGCTCAGTTTCCAGCTTGGTGGTAATCTGCCTTTGCGACACCTACTACTGCCGGGCTGTCCTCGCTTGCCGTCCGCTTCGTCGGAGCATCCATCACATGTCGTTGCTGGCACCGGCACCGGCACCGGCACCGGCAGCCCTTCTCTCTCTGCTTCCATCGCGATGGCGGCTGGTGGTGACGGTAGTGTATGACTGCTCCGAGCCACAAATGCATGGATAGACGAGGACGGAAGAGACGAGAGATGGGGGGGACCGACTGAACCAGCAAGCGAGTTGGGAGGAGCGACGCTGCCATCGATGTGGAAGCAGCTAGGGAAGCTCGACGAGCCTGACGACCTATGCGACTCGACGGTGCGGGCCGTCCTTGCAACCGAGTGTCTGTCGTCATCACCTCCTTCAGACTCGGCCCATGCGCTGACGGTTGCTGGTGCTGGTGGTGCTGATGGTGCTGGTGCTGGTGCTGGTGCTCCCGCCGCCTCACTATCGTCTTGGCTGGTGGCTGTGGGATTTGTAATGCTGATGCTTGATGATGGAGATGCCGACCAAAAAAAAGGCCACAGAGACGGCGACGCGTTTGTGTCAAAGGTGCCTCTCGCACGGCATCTGCGGCTCCTCTGTTGCTGGTGATGTTTAAGCTGCATGGGTAGCTCGGACGAGGTGGCAAAGGCCGAGGACGTGCCTACTGTCTCCTTGGTGCTAACGTCTCCCGCGCCCATGGTTGCCGTCACTGCTGTCCCTGCTGTCGTTTCCCTTTCCATCGGCATGACCGTCTCGCGGACTTGCGGCTGCTCACCCACGAAAGCCTCGTTTGTAGGCCGCGGCCTCGACTCAATCAGTCTCTCCTGCTTCTCCAATGCTTCTGCGGCTGCGATGGCCTTTTGCATTTCGCCGTCCTCGCCTAGGCGCAACGGGTATGTAATGTTCTGGGACGAGAGGCCATGGCGTCGGCTCCTCTGGTATTGGTGCTGGCGCCGCCTCTTGAAGGTGGGGAGATCCTCCGTGGTGAATTCACCCACGCCTCGATTGACGGATGCCGCAGAAGTAGGAGAATCAAACGACGGCTTAGGAGACTTGGCACCGGACGTGTTGCCGCCGTCCGGCTTTGGGTGAATATCCCGGTCCTCTGTGCCCAGGCCACCGTCACCACCGCCACCACCGCCACCACGACCGGCATCGCCTCCTCCGCCATCCATGGAAGAAAACACAGCAGCGCCGTCAAACGAGCTCATCCACAGCCGCTCCTCGTAGCGGCGCCCCCGCCAGCGTCCAGGCCACCGGTGTGCCGGAAGACTGAGGTACTCAAGAATGGCTTGATGCAGCACCTTGGCTCTCTCGAAGCGGTTGCGCCGGCCAGCTGTCTGCTCCTCCAGCGTCGTAAGGGCGTCGCCAGGGGCCTGGGCCCCGTGGCCGTGGCCGAGAATCTGGCTCGTCGTCAAGTGGGCAAGACTGGCATATATGTCGCCGTCGTTGCTGGTTTCGCCATTGCCATTGCTGTTTTTCGAAGCCCCTTTGGCAGCCACTTTGGAAGCCTCATGGCAACAATGGGCCCTTCCGAGTTCCGCCCCGTCTGGCTTGTTCGTCGCTGTTTGGTCTCCGGGCTGAGATGCTGACTCCCTGGATTTTGGCGCCACGCTGTCGACTGCGTGCGTATTGCCATCCACCTGGCTCGCACGCGCGCCACTGGCAGAAGCAGCAGATGGCTGTGGCGGCGTGGCATCAGTACGAAGGCGGCCAAACTACTGCCATACGGCATCGTATTTGTCCGTCGGGTGGTCTAGCTGTGCCAAGGCCTCTGCAAAGGCCCTGGAAGACATGGTTTTGGATGAATAGGGGACACCTCCCGTAGATCGTTTCCTCTTCCTCCTCGCCAAAGGAGGTGTCATAATCGCAAAGAGAGGCAGAGAAGATGAAAAAATAAATTTAAAAAATAAAAAAATAACTAGCTCGCCACGTAAGACAGCTGAGAGCCGTTGACCGTGGAAGATCTTAGGTGAGTAAAGAGATCTGAGAGGTATGCCATAATCACAATGAACAATACAATACTACGGATGCTTGCTGAGGGAGGTGGAGGGGAGGTGGAGCGGATGAAGAAGTTAAGAGGTCTGCGTGAAGAAAGAGGAGGGTAAAAAAAAAAAAAAAGCAAAACAAATTTGCATATCGGCAAGTGTTAAAATATTGTGTAATTATGCTCTTGCCCTATCTGAACGAGAAATGCAAAGCGCTGCGTTGCGCCTTCCCAACAACCACATGGTCAAGGAGCGAAAATGTTCGAATCCCTTCTTTGTATTTTCCCGACCTGGAAACCGTACAGAGTCATACACAGCTACATTTTTGAAACCTAGCATGCACTAGCAACGAATATAAACGAGAGAAGCCTGGTAAAACAACAAATCAACAAACCAACAAATCAACAAGAGAAGACAGTTTGGAGACGGACACTTGTACAAATGCAAAATACAGTCATGAAGAAGAAGAAGGGCACACTGCCACACCACCGGTCTGGGTAAGGACAGACAAAAACTATAGTCTCTCAAAGGTTATAGCTTCATGCCCATGGCTTTGGCGACCCGCAAACTCTGGCGCATGCTCAAGTCCAGCATGATCTCTTCCGAGCCACCCGGAATGGCATAGGCACGCACGTCGCGGTACAGACGCTCGACCTTGCCGCCCTGGCCTCCGCGCGAGTAGGACAGGCCGCCGAAGATCTGGCTGGCCTCGCGGGCGCAGAATTCAAAGGTGATGGTGCTCTGAGCCTTGAGCGAGGCAATGGCGCCGCCCAGCCGCAGCATGGCCTCGGTCTGGCCCATGGTCTGGCACTGGTAGATGATGTTTTCCAGCCAGTTGTAGCTGGCCTCGATCTGGCGGGCCATGTGGGCCAGCTTCATGCGGATGACCGGGTGGTCGATCAGGCGCTTTCCAAAGGTTCGCCGCTTGTGGGCATAGCGCACCGACTCTTCGTAGCAGACGCGGCTGAAGCGCAGGCACTGGATGATGATGCCGATGCGCTCGTGGTTGAAGTTGGTCATGATGACTGGGAGGGGGGGGGGGGGGGTGTTAGTTAACATGAGCTGGGGAGAGCAGAGAAAGATGTGAAGCAACTTTAAGCAGACTCACCTTTGAAGCCCTGGTTCTCCTTGCCAATCAGGTTCTCGACGGGGACCTTGACATCCTCAAAGGTGATGTAGGTGGTGCCGCTGGACCAGACACCCTGGCAGTCCATTTTGCGCGTGGACACGCCGCCAAACGACCGCTCAATCAGCAGCAAGCTGACGCCGTTCATGCCGGGGCCGCCCGTGCGCACGGCCGTGGTGAAGTAGTCGGACCAGATGCCGTTGGTGATCCACTTCTTCTCGCCGTTGACAATGTAGTGCTTGCCGTCCTCGCTCAGCTTGGCCTCGCACGTCAGGTTGGCCACGTCGGAGCCGGCATCCGGCTCGGTAATGGCCAAGCAGATGCGCTTGTCGCCGTTGAGAATGCCAGGCAGGATCCGATCGACCAGCGGCTTCTTGCCAAACTTCACCAGCGGCGGGCAGCCAATGCCGAAACCGCCAATCAGATTCCACACAAGACCGCCCGAGCCGGCGCGCGAGATCTCGTCTGTCAAGAGCAACTCGTGAAACAGATCCCACTGCTTGGGCTCGACCGACTTGACCCGGTTCTGCGTGTACTTCTCCTGGTACTGCATGCCCAGCAAGCCTGCCAGATACCCGCGGCGGCCCATCTCCTTGTACAGTTCAGGCGGCACCAGGCGTGCCTCGTCCCATTCCGTCACGTGCGGCTCGATTTCGTTCTCGACCCATTCGCGGACCTCGGCGCGCAGAGCGACGTGGCTGTCGTTGAAATACGGTGACCGGTACTGGGAGATGGAGCATCACGGTCAGTACACACGCAAAACAGATAAAAAAATAAACAATGCCAGGCACAAAAAGAAGTATTAGTATAGGCTTACGCTCTGGTACCAAGCGGGGTCGGCAAATGGGATGCCAGCACCAAACGCCTCAAAAGGCTCGACCTCCTCGTGTGCGTCCTTCTTGACGACCGCCTTGGACGGTGCTGCCGAAGGCTTGGATGGCACAGGGGCGGCGGGGCCGGCCCGTGCTGGGGCAGCTTCGGACTTGGGCTTTGTGTCCAGAGAGCCGATTTGCAGCTGGCCCTTGTACTTCTTCAAAATGCCCTCGTTGTGATACTTCCAGAACTGCTTCGAGGCATCTTTGCCGGCAACTCGTGCCAGAATCTTCTTGCCACCTAGGGAAGATGCTGTTTAGCTTTCGAACACACTGCTTGAAAAAAAAAAATAGTTTTACAAGCTCGCTCTGAGGCTACGACAAACAAGCAATGAAAAAGAAATAAAAGAAAGATAAAGAGGCAGAAACAGAAAGCTACAGGGCCACAACTTACCAGGGTGGTCGTCTTGGAACTTTGTCACATCGTACACATCGCCATCAATAACAATCCACAGCGAGGAGTCTGGCTTGTTATGCGCCGAGACTTCGCTTTGCGTAAAGGTTTTTGACATGGTGAGGGATGAGCTGGGAAGGAAAGGCAGATATGATGAACAAGAGACAAAGAGGTAATAATACACACAGATCCGACGAATGCTGTTGCAAGGATAATGCACAAATATCAAGGGTGTTTAACGAAGATGAAAAGAGGAAAACTAGAGGGTGAAGGACTGAGAAGAATCCAAGACAGGTCTGCTGTTATAAATGACGAAAGACAGTGGTTGTAGTGTTGCTGACGGCCACCGTCGGCCAAAAAAAACTGGGGGCGCCATCATCACATGCTTGCAAGTCACACAGCTTTTTCTAGTATGGAATAGCAGGCGCAAGCGGCGAAGCTCGCGGTTTCCATTTTAGAAGCTCCAATTCACACTGTGCTTTTTGCCTAGAAACTGCTGGTCTTGGGCCGCCCTCCCACAGTGCTGGAACGGGCAGCACGGGGCAGAGTGGGGCTCTATTACGTCGTTCTCGCGTTCACAAATTCGCTTTCGGCCATTGGCTGTCGACCACTTTTGCTGCAACCGGAATATTGTGGAGAAAAAGGGAAAGCGTCCCCCCATAAATGGTCGGAAGCCGAAAATGCGCGCTCCGCCCCCCCAAAACAGCATGTGATTTATTCAATTTGCACTAGCCGGCGCGTTCCAGGCTGCAGCCCATTTCTCCAGAACCTGCGATGTAAAGTCGTACAATGTACAACGGACAATGCGCTGTAATATCACTCGTATTTCTGGGGTATGTTGCTAGGCAGTAAGTGGGGAAGCCAGGAGAAAAACCGAGGCAACTTTTTGACAGTGATAACAGTACGTCGTATACTTCTTTGACTTTTAAATCAGGTCGTTGAAACTTCTGAGCTTTAACAGTCAACTCGGTCCTGACAATCAATCTCTCTGGTCTCCATGTCTCCATTGTTCACTATCGACGGTTGGCAGTTTGCTAGGATTGTTTGTCCTGGTGCTGACACCATGTAAGTCACAGATCTTCGCCCCAGAGAACATTGGTTCAGAGATATCTCTACAGAGATGTGATTTTTTGGCAGCTGCAGACGAGACGGAAAGGAACTGTGGGAAAGACATTGTGACAAGCGAAAACCAAATATGAAGCGCCGAAAGAATCAGAGCGGCGTCTCGACCCTGAAGTTTGCCTCATAATACAGCCTTGTAAAACGGGGAGCTGCCAGCCGTTGTAAACTCTTCGAACCTTGCTTGACCCCTTTACATCGACCTCTCTGCAAAAGAGTGCAGGGGTGTTCGATGAAGCCCAAATGGTAGTTTAGCAGCATTATTTAAAAGGCACAGCCGAGGCTTAAATGAGAGGTTGAAAAAAAATAAGACAAAAAAAAAATAATAAAAAACCAATACCAGATAAAAACAGCATTGCACACG
This sequence comes from Raffaelea deltoideospora, assembly GCA_019925385.1. NCBI lineage: Eukaryota > Fungi > Ascomycota > Sordariomycetes > Ophiostomatales > Ophiostomataceae > Raffaelea > Raffaelea deltoideospora. The sequence goes on along the minus strand of JADHKP010000066.1, from coordinate 62,811 downwards.
ATCCGGATATGCTTTAAACCCACAAAACGCCATACCCATGGGGAACCCAACACTCCAAGCTGCGTAAACCGACCGTTTCCCCTGCCGTCCTGCCGCCCTGCCTCGCAAGTCGCTCAGCGAGCACCCCGAGGCCTTGCTTTTGCCTTTGCCTTTTCTTTCTTTTCCTCCTTGAGCCGTTTCTTCTTTTCCTCGTTTTTCTCTTCCAGCTTCCGTTTCTGGGCCTGTTTTTCCTGGTCGGTCTTGGGCACGGGCTTGAAGAAGCCCTCGAGGCGCTGCTGCTGCGTGCCCTTGAGGTTTTTCTCGAGCCGGGCGGCGGCCGAGCGGACGCGGTCTTCGGAAAAGCCCTTTTCGTTGACGAGAAACTGCACCAGCCCGTCGACGTCGGGCCGGTCCCACTTGAAGTCGCACAGCGGGTCGTCGGCGCTGCGCACGTCCGGGTGGAAGAAGAGCTCGCGCGCGTCTTCAAAGGGCCAGTCGTCCGGCACGACGTACTTTTGCTTGGCGTCGTTCTTCATGTATTCGACCACCTTGTCCAGCGAGCCGTGTTCGCGGATCAGCTTGAGCGCCGTGTGGGGCCCGACTTTGGGAATGGCATCCAGGTAGTCGCAGCCGAGCAGAATGCACAAGTCGACAAACTCGTACGTGTCAGAGAGAGAGAGAGAGAGAGAGAGAGAGAGAGGAGGGAGAGGTGGACAGAAAACAAAAAAAAAAAAACACACTTGCTCTCGCTCCATGCCAAGCCCCAGCAGAACTTTGTCTAGGTGGATTTCCTGGATGGGCTCTTTGCGCTGCTCGCTAAAGGTCAGGTGGCGCAGCAGGATGGGCGCGTTGAAGCAGAGCGTGTCCATGTCTTCGCTGGCGGCGGCGTACACCTTGCCGGCGCGGGCCAGGACGGCGCACTGGGCTTCGGCCTCGGTGGGCGCCACCAGAAAGGGAACGCCCATCAGTTTCAGCAGCCGCTGACACTCCAGGTTGTGCTCGCGCGTGACGCGCACGGTCCGGCGCGAGAATTTCTCCACGTCCTCGGCCGTGCCTGTCTCCTTGGCCTCCTCCAGCCCCTCGGTCGCCTCCTGCTTGCGCATGTACCGCCGCGCCAGCTCGCCCGACTTGAGCTTGGGCGGCGCGCCGTCGAACACGTACAGCGGCTTGATGCCGTTGTCCACCATGCGCAGCGTGCGGTAGAACATGCCCATCAGATGCGATGTCGTCTCGCCGGCCTCGCTCGTCAGCATCTGGCCATCCGAACGCACGGCAATTAGAAACGAATAGATGCTCATCGATCTGGAGGCGACACGCGAATTAGAATGGGCAAAAACCAAGGCGCAAGCTTAAAACGAGAGCTCTTGAACAGCGCATGACAAAGAGAGAGAGAGAGAGAGAGAGAAAGAGAGAGAGGAAGAAGAAGAAAAAAGGCCTACGCATCCTAACACAACCGAGTTAGCAAAATGTTTGAGATGCCCATATGCAATCCTCCATAGAAACGCATCAAAATCATCCATGACATCTTCAGCCACCCACTGCCGTCTAACCGTGCCGACACCGTCACTCACAATCGCGACCTTGCGGCCGAACTGGTTCTTGATCTCCCCTTCCTTGATGGAGTCAGGAGCCTCCTCCTTTATGATCTGAAAGAGCTGCTTAATGCCCATGGCGGCGTCTTTTTCTTGCTTGCTTCGAGGTGCAGCGTTGCCAAAGACCTTGTAAAATTTGTATGGCGATGCTAGCTGCTCGAGCCTAGAACGCGGGAGAACTGCATACGAGTACTCGTACAGAGGAGGAGTAATGCTTTTGGAGGCTTACGCGGTTGTATCGTTGCGACAGTTTTCTGGACGCGTTGGCTGCGCGCAGTGAGGTGGAAAAGTGGGGTTTTCAATTAGAGAGCAACCACGCTGACTGACCAATGGTGGACGTACAAGGATACTCGTAAGTACGTCGTAATACTCGTACTTACCACACTCTACAAAGTACTACTCTAGTCACCCTTTTGTCTGCCCTTTCAACAAGATATTACATATACTCGTAAACATAAATGTGCAGCCGTTCATCACAGTATTTTTATCTAACAAACGTCAGGTTTACAGTAATAGAAGGTTTCCAATCAACGAAAAAATGACGATACGAGTAAATTTGCAGTATGAAGGTACTCCGTAGAAAGACAGAAAGCTCCTACAGCACTATTTGCCCCATTTTTTACAAGATAAGATAAGCGTTCTGCGCACGAGATATTGCCTGGGCCCACAATTTTCTCATCCAGCCAACCAAAATGCACAAATCCAAGGCAAGAACAAAAAAAAAAAAAAGCTCCAAAAAATCCAAAAAAGTTCAGCAATTGAAAGCAGCACATATCGACCTTTTTTTTCATCAAAACGAGACAGGCTGCGATTCCGAACAACACACCCCGGGTTGCGTGTCAAATTGAATATCCGGGTTTCCCTTTCTTTATAAAGCTGCCAATTTGCGGCCGTCATGGCATTTCGGGGGGGCGCACCACGTGGCCGGGGCGGCTTTGGAGGCCGGGGCGGTGGTAAGTCATTTGGTTCGCAGCATTTTTCAGAATAGCTCTTGCAGACGGGCTCTTTCCTCTTTGTTCCCCCCCCTCTAGAAGCGCAAGAAATTTGCGCTTGGAGTGTGCACAGTTTCTAACGGGCTCTTGCTCACAATGTAGGCCGGGGCGGATTTGCGCCTCGCGACATGGGACCGCCGGCATCGGTGGTGGAGATGGGCTCTTTTTTGCATGCGTGCGAGGGCGAGATGGTGTGCAAGAGCGTCAACGGGACCAAGGTGCCACAGTTCAACGCGTTTGTCTTTCTGGAAAACAAGACCAGCATTGGCAAGGTGGACGAGGTGCTGGGCCCTATCAACCAGGTCTACTTCACCATCAAGCCGTCCGAGGGCATCCAGGCCACCAGCTTCCAGCCGGGCGACCGCTTCTATCTGTCGAGCGACAAGCTGCTGCCGCTTGAGCGCTTTCTGCCCAAGCCCAAGCCACCACCAGGCACCGAGGTCAAGCGCGTGAAGAAGCCCGCCGGCGGGGCGGGCGGCTTCCGAGGCGGCGGCCGTGGCGGCCGCGGCGGCTTCAGCAGCGGACGAGGCCGGGGCGCTCCGCGCGGCGGCGGCAGCCGCGGTGGCTCGGGAGGCTTCCGTGGCGGCGGCCGTGGCGGATCAGGCGGATTCAGCAGCCGTGGCGGCTCGGGTGGAGGTCGCGGCTTTTCCGGTGGCCGCGGCGGCGGTCGTGGCGGCGGCGGTCGGGGAAGCTTCCGCGGCGGCCATTGAAGTGGCGGCCATCACAGGCGGGTTCAAAAAATATTGGGCAAAGACGCATGGTGCTACGATCTTGACGCTGGGAACCTCCTACAATCTGTCGCACTCAACCAACACCCAACCGATTGGACATGTTAAATAAGAAATACGATTTCTTGCCGGGCTTGCATTGGATGCAGGGGGACTGACGTTGGAGGGAAACAGGATGCGAAGAGAATCCAGTCAACAGAGGAAAAGTCGAAAGAAAAGAGATGCCAAGAAAAGAAAAAAAAAATACTCTGGCGTTTTTGGGTTGGTTAGGAACAATTGTGGGATATAGTTTTGTTCTTTTTTTCGAAATTTCTTCTTTTTTCTTAAAAAAACTTTTATTTTTCTCTCGGTGTGATATGTTCGTTTGTCTCATTGGCTCAATGCAGTCTCTTGCCTTCTCTATCTTCTCTTCCTTCCTCATTTGCCCTTTTCTAATGTCATAAGGCTGCTCTTTCCCTTTCCTGATAATATAATACCAAAGAAAAACCACAGTCATTAAATTCTCATTTCCTTGCAACAGTTCCACCTTTTCCTTTCATCCCCTTTCCTTGCCACAATTCCCCTTTTCCTTCCATTTCCCAAGTTTCACTTTTGTCACTTCAGACAGCGATTCTCAATGTCGTCCGGTCATGGACATGCTCCTTCAAGCCGAAAGCGGCAGCACACCTGCATCCTTTTTTTTTTTTTTTTTTTTTTTACTTGGGATTCCTGTTGCTGATTGCCGATGCCGTTCCATTGGCCGCTCCCGATGCCGTCCGCAGATAGCTCTGGCACAAAAAGGCAGCACCCAGAAGCACGCCGAGGCCGCCGAGGCCCAAGCCGAAATACTGGGCGGCTCGGTAGCCCGCGAGGAGATTGTCTGGGTTGTACACGCTGGCCTCGACGGACCCGGCGATGCCCAGGGCCAGCGAGATCGAGTAGTTGACGACGGTGACCACGAGACTGGCGGCGATGCCCTGGTGGGCCGAGCCGACGCTGTTGCTCAGCAGAATGGTGGCGGCGGGATTGCTCATGTCCATGCCAAAGGGCATGACCAGGATGGAGAAGAAGGCGTTGAACCAGTACAGCTGGTGCGGCGGCGCGGTGACAAACAGCAGGCTGCCGACGAAGAAGGCACACATGCTGATGAGCATGACCCAGTGCGGCTTGACGCCGCGGCTGAAGAGCAGACCGGTCAGCAGGCTGGCCGCTAGGCCGGTCAGCGGCGCTGGCGCGTAGGCCGCGCTGGTCAGCAGCGGCGACCAGCCACGGATGTTTTCCAACGCGCAGATGGAATAGTACACCCAGACCGAGAAGCAGCCCCAGCCGGTGGCCGTGCACCCGAGCACAAAGTTGGTCGTCGACCGCATGGCCGCCAGCGGCACCAGCGGGTGGCGGGCCTGGTTCGCCTCCACATACACAAAGGCAGCCATCAGCAGCAGGCCGATGACCAGCAGGAAATAAATGTACGGCGTGTTCCAGCCCGCGATGGGCGCCTGGTTGACGGCAAAGTTGATCAGAACAAAGCCCGCGACACCCAGGATCATGCCCGTGCCATCCAGCCGCGTCCACAGGCTCTCCGGCTTGGCGGCGGCAGCGGCGGCGGCGGCCGACGTCTTCTGGCGGCCGACGTCTTCGTCGCTGTCGTCCAGCTGGATCTGGTCCCCGCCGCGAACTCCGCGGCCGCCTCGGCGGCCAGCCCTGCGCGCATCGACTGGAAGCACAAGCATGCTGAGCGCAGCAAGCGCGAGACACACCGCGGCCATGGTCCAAAACGTCCACGGCCACGAGGCACGCACAGCAAAGAGCGACGACATGACGGCGCCGGCCACAAACCCCAGCGGCGCAGCTGCACCAAACAGACACATGACCATGGTTTTGCGCGGGCCCGGGCTGTACGTTCGGCCCAGCATCGCTTGCCCGTTGGGCACGAGCATGGCAGGCCCCACGCCCTGCATGGCGCGGCACACAATGAAGAAGACGGCACCGCGGCTTGTGCTGCTGCTGCTGCTGCCACCGCCCGACGACTGCTGCACCGCTTCCGAGAAGCCTGCCAACAGGCTCCACACCGCAAGCCAGAGAAGCCCGCCAACAAACATGAGCCGGTGGCCAAACAGGTCGCCTAGCCGACCAGCGGGCAGCACAAACGTGCCAGACGTCAGCCCATAGGCGGCCGTGAACCAAGCCAGGTCGCCCGGCTGAATGTGCGGGAAGGACCGGCCTATTATGGCCGCCGGAACCAGAGCCTGGGAGATTCCTGCCAGCATCAGAATCTGCGACAGGCAAATCACCAGCACAAAGGCGGCCTCGTGCAGCGGAGAGAAAGCCGCCGGCCGTGTTGTCGGGCGGGCGTGGTGGCGGCTTTCCGGCTTGCGGAAGCTGTACCGGAAGCGCCCTCGGCCTGCCGGCATGGTTGTGTAGCGATGAGGGCCGTCGTCGCGGATCAGCGATCGTCGAAAGTCGTCCGTGTCCGAGCGCACATAAGTGTAGCGGCCAATCTGCAGGACGGGCTCGGGCTCGATCTCAAGGGCAGCAGCAGGCATGCCGGTGAATTCCAGACCGCCAGCGAAGCTGCCTTTCTGAGAATGTGCGCCGGCAGTGCGGCCTGGGCTGTTGTCGGACGGCGTTCTTTTCAGTCTCGCCGCGGCTTCCATGACGTCCATATGGGACGACGCCGACGGCCGCCGGCTGCCGTCTCTGGCCTTGGCGTGCGACGCGCTGGGCGGTGGCAGAGACAGGGGCATGGTCCACGTAGTCGAAATGGCGTGGTGGGCCGGCACTGTCACGCCAGCTTTTAAGGGGACGTCCTTTTCCAATGCGGACAGCCGCGATGACTGCCGTTGTTGCGACAGTGGCTGCAGTGCTGGAAACTGAAACTGTGATGATGGGAGTTGTGGCGACAGTGGCGGAGATTTGTGGTCAGAGTGGTGGGCTGGCTGCTGCTGCTGCTGCGGCTGCTGCTGCTGTAACTGGTCTTGGTGACTGGTCTGCGGACGGGACGGCGGCACACTTGGCGATGCCAAGTCATCCACAGCCGGCTCCGCATTGTCCGGGGAAATGGCCGTTGCAATGTTGTCGGGCAGAAACGTGGGAAAGCCGTCTGTGAGCGTGAAAGGAATAGGGGTTGGGATGGGAGTCGAGGGCGGAGACCGAGAGGCAGCTCTCGTGGCGCGATACACAGAGTATGGATTGTGCGAATTGATGAAGCCGCCAACGCTGCCGACGCTGCCGACGCTGCCGAAGCTGCCGAAGCTTCCGCCACCGTTGCTGCTTTTTCTCTGGTTCACGGCCGTTACCGGCGGGGCCGTGGATGCAATGCGGGATGGGCGACCGGTTCCGGGAACGCTGGTGCTTCGGCCGTGGCTTCCGGAGACGCTTTGCACAGCAACTGAGGCAGAGCCGGGCCTGGTGAGCGCGAAGTCGTCCTTGGGCCGGTATGGCTGGTACGAAATAGGACGGTGTTTGGAGGAGGATGCTCGAAGCGGTGATCGTACCAGAGGGCGGTCGGTACTGCTTGCACTTCCAATGACGCCATCACCATCATCACCGCCATCACTGCCATCACCGCCATCACCGCCATCACCGCCATCACCGCCGTCACCGCCGTCATCACCATCGCGGCCATCGCGGCCATCGCCATTATCACCACTGTCACCGCTTCCAGTAGCGCTCCCGGCGAGGCCACGGCTCGACTGCATTTCAAAGAACTGTTTCCGAAACGATTCCGTGGCAGCGATCATCGCATTGGCAGCCTTTTCCATTGCTTCTGTGGCACTTTGGAAGTCGGCGTCCGTTTGCGGGCTGGACCGCCGCCTTGCACGCGAAGCCATCATTTTTTATTTTGGGATTCAGAGAGTTTGAGCAAAGTGGAAGAAGGCCAAAAAAAATCAAAGACGAGGGAGGGTTTCCCGTCAGAAGAGGAAGTCGATGGGAAGACAGCAAGAAAGAGATCAAGCTGGCTTTTTTTCTGGTACCCAACACCAGACTTGCCCTCAGCTGCGCGGGGGCATGCGTGGAAGATAAATGTCTACTATCTTCCTTCCTCTGGATGGCGTAACACAAGCGGACGCGTCGCAGGATGGGAAGACGATGCAAGAAAGGTGAGATGTGAGATATGGGAAGGTTGGTGAACGAAGCGTGAGGATGGGGAATGCTGAGGTGTTCGATTGTCCGGTCTCAGCGCCAGATGTCAAAAACAGCCACAGCTAGGAAGAGGAACGACGTATCGAAAGACCTGTACAATACGGGCCAACGGGTTCATTAAACATCATTGAACACAGAGACAGACGCTTTCTATTTTTTTTGAAGGGGCGGCGGTGGGGGGGGGGGGGGGGAACCGCCAACTGTTTCTCGCTTTCACGGGGCCTGGGCGAAAACGGGTTGGGACTGGCAAGAGAAAAGTGTGTGCAGCTGTGTGGCTGAAATTTGAGAGACACAGAAAGGAAAAGAAGGGTGAAAGGATGGAGAAATACGAGAGCAGAGATACAGCAGCCTACTCAGCTCACCCCCACACCATGATATACACAACCCAGGCAGGAGGATGCAGGATCCAGAGCATGTTTCGTTACACCAAAAGAGGAAGTGAATGAGCCGGGAGGAAGACAATTGTGTAAGAGGCGGGCGCAGTTGACGGACGACCATAAAAAGTCAACATTACTGAGAAAGAGAAAGCGCTCTCGTTCCATGCTAGAGGCATCAATCCCCCGCCAGAACAATGCCCGGCTCTGGAGATGCAACCCCCCCCCCCCCAGCCAGAACAATGCCCGGCTCTGGAAACACAAAATGGCTTCTAAAGGCAGTGGACATATTGGTGACTTGCCAGAGCACGGAATGCTCGCAGGTCGTATGCAAGCGAGAGCAAAAAAAAAAAAAAAAAAAAAAAAAAAAAAAAAAAAAGAAAAAACGAAACGCCATGGGGCAGGGGGGGGGGGGGGCCCAAACCCGGACAAACGAACCGGCCCGGGGAC
>JADHKP010000066.1:0-54564 GCA_019925385.1 Raffaelea deltoideospora | reverse complement strand
AACGGCGGGGTCATTTTGGGGCCCTTCCCCTCCCCCGCACTCCCCCCCTGGCTACTCCACCCCACACAAAAAAAAAAAAAAAAAAAAAAAAAAAAAAAAAAAAAAGACATCTCGAACAGCAATGGCGAAGGCTGGAGAGCTGCGACAAATCGAGACACAGGTACCAGCACGGGGTACACAACGTTCCCATACTCATCAAGATTACGAGTAGGTAGCTGCAGAGTATTCTCTTACTCCGTATTACTTGTATGCACCCACACAGACCCTCGCATCGACGACCAAACAGCTAGCCTGGGCATTTCAGCTGACGTCTGTCCGTTTGCGGGCGGGGGATATCAAAAATCATTTCCGTGTGCCTGATACCGGGGCCGGTTCTGGGCTGTGACTGGCTGGGCCTGGCCTGGCCCGAGGAAGATGAGCGGCAGCGGCATGTTAGGCTCGCCAAGCTCGACAGGCTCGACAGGGGTACGGGGAAAGAAGGTGGGTAAGAGAAGAAGACGTAGAGGCTGGCAAGAAGACCAGGACTAGAGAGAAGGGCTGGCACTCCAAGACCTGTCTCTGTCTGCCCTCTCAATTCCTTTTTGTCTCAATGGGATTCCCAGCCCCAGCATTTCTATTTTGGCGTCCAATATCATAGAGATGGGGGTTGCCCATATAGGATATTCTGTTCTGAGTCGAAAAGGAGCCAATGGGAGTTGGACCGAGAGGAAGGGCTGGGAACGTCTTGTGCAAAAATAAAAAGAAGCAATGTTTCACAAGACTTGAACCTTTTTTATCAGGGTTTTTGTGAGCTGGGTTCCCCTGCAAGTGCCAGCGGAAGGGAAGGGCTGTAACGCGGTGTGCCCCGAGAACGGGAGAAGTGGCGAGGACGACTGGTGAAGAGGAAACAGAGCCAGAGCAGGGAGGAAAGCGAGGAGGAGCTGACGCAAAAAAAGACAAAAAAGCCATAGGCTACCACCACTCGGCCTAGCCGGTGTGAGTATGCCGTCCTTACTGCTAGACCGACAGACTTGGAGGTGTAGAGGTACTTTGTATGCATTCTGTATGATAAAGCATGAGGGCGGTCGTGTCGTCAGACAATGTTGGTGGTTGATGAAACGACTGACTGACTTGAGCAAACTTCGCTTTGATTAAAAAAAAAAAAATGCTGGTGCTTATCGCAACCACCCTTCTCTTTCACAAATCGGGCTCTCGGGTGCAGCACACGGCAGAGCCCCCCCTGGTGAATGGGGTGGCTTTGTGTGCGTGCGTCTTCTTGCGCTTTCGCTCAGCTCACATTATTGGTTGAGCGGCCACACACTTTTGTGTATGAGAAACACACACTCACATTCGCACACCACCATATATCCTCTGTGCGTCTCTGTTATCAATCACCAGCTGGGGGGTGAGCAAGGAGACTTTGGAAACTTTGGAGAACGAGCTCGGCTTGTTCGTTAACGAAAAGAAGGCCAAGAAAAGAACAGGTCAGACCTTTGCCACCATGACTCTCCCAATCGGGGAGGCAAATCCGGCCGGTAAGGCAGGATTTCTTTTTTGTTGACGAGTTTATGGCGGAGGGGAGCATTCGATAATATTCTGTATCGAGAATGTCGTAATATGCGAGCGCAAGCTGAGCCACGGACCAGGGGGTTGATGTGGGCACAGAGTGAGACGCGCTCTAAAGCCAATACCACGTTGCAAGGGTCCTTTAAGCGTGTGATATGTTGTACGGAGTACGGAGTATGTATGGATATTACTCCGTACGAGTACGAGTACGTCGTACTCACGTTCGGGTCACGTACTCGTGTGAACTCGTACTCTGTACGTCGTAATAGCACTCCCATATGGCATCGTATTTTCCTCGCTCTAACAGGGAGCATCGTGCATTTGCCGATCGGAGGTAGTTGGACCCTGTGAAAAACATGCACAAAGAGTAGGCTGAGCCACATTGAAGACAAGGTGAGCAGAGGTGTGCAAAATAGAAACAAAATTCTCGGTGCCTTTCTTCTGTTCGTGCGCCAGCTGAGGGGGGAGCCCAGACGAGACAGAAAGAGTGAGGTACAGAGATATAAAAAAAAATAGAGGCGAGAAAGGCAGAACAAAAATAAAAACGCTTTTTTGTGTTGCCGGACTGGCGGCCGAAGGAAGGCGCAGTTGTGTGCACACGGCCGATTGGGCAAGTGTTGCGCTGTGGCCGGTGGAGCTCTTTCCCAGCGTGGTTTTCCCTGTGAATCGCAATACGCGTACGACCTATTACTCCGTAATACTCAGGAAGGAACGAACTCGGGAGTTGAGGGCACAAGAGTGGGCTGGTTGAAGAACAACCAGCCTGTCTCTGTCTCTGTCTCTCTGATGGGGTCTAAGATGTGTCTCTGATGAAGAGTTTTAATGGTGTTCCAAAAATGGGAGATTGTGAATGGAAAAGCCAGCTTCTTCTTTCTCTCTCCTATGTGTCACAAAAGATGCAATGCCTCTGCTCCCACCAGCCACAGCGTTTTTTATAGCTTTTTTTTTTTTTTTTTGGTCTGTCCCGGACAATCCCCAAAGACAGCCCAGACCGACGTTTTATTCTTAATTTATTTTTTGTTTATTTTCGTCGTTGCCGATACCCTCACCGTTCTTCTTACAGCTTCTCTTTTTCATAATCTTTTATTTTTCTAGTTTTCAAGTTATATATATATATATATATATATATATATATATATATATTTTTTCATTTTCCATTTCATTTTTTTACGGAGTAATAATACAGAAACACCAATTGTAAGCCTCACGTTTATTCATTCCTTCTGTTGAAGACACAACACTATACACACGTGACACCATCTCTCTTTCTCACCAGAGATAACTCTCTCAACACAAATTCAATACCGGCAACACAGCATTTCTATTTTCCCCCCTCTCTCTGAGACACCAACCACAGGCCCCCCATATGCATGGCATCTCTAATCAGTTACCCACCAGCCATTAAGCTGTTGTGATCAAAACCAGAGAAAAACAAACAGCAATACTCTTAAAAATAGAACACGCGTCATCCGCCCCTTCACGCCAGGGCATCAGAAAAAGGCATTCACCATATTCGCTTGATTGTTGCTGTGCTTTTGCGCCGTAGACAAAAATGGACAGCAGATCCACTATTCCACTGTTCCAACACGGTGACAAATCTTCTCTCACGATGATAGCATCACAAAGCCCCCGCCTCTCATGTCGGCTCATTGCAGTGGTGGCAGTCCTGTCGTGTATTTGTATTCTTATACTATGCCTCCCTTCCTCAGCCTCCCAAAAACCAGAAAAAAATGTTAACTCCTTTACCGGGCCATCCACAGCCGATAAGTCCATCCCATGCTTTAAATCCAGAGAACCTCACCCTAAAAACAGTAAAAACTTAAAAACTTAAAAAGCCAAAAAGCCAAAAATCTAACGCCACATCCCTCCACACATATGTACATTCGCTCTCTCTAGATCAGCTCCGTTGTCGATCTCTCAGGGTACTCCCCAGGCATATGTAGATGGGGAATTGTAGCCGTTTCGCTGTCTTTCCGAACAGTCCTCTGTTGCTCTTGCTCCTTGCCCTGAAACTGTCCTGGAGAGGTAGAAAGACTGCCGCTGTTTCCGGTTTCCCCGCTGTTGCCACTGCCTGCAGTAATAGTCGATGAAGATACGACAGCGCCCACGCTGACAGCAGATGTCGCGGGAAAGGCGGTTGAAGCTTGCGGTGAGATGTCGTCTCGGATGGCCTGCTGCGGCTGCTGCCTCCCGTCAAAGCCTGTCGCCACAAATGCTCCAGATGTGTCTCGTGCCGTGTTTGGGGCAGCCGAAGACACAGTTGTTCTGTAGGCGAGAACCTCATGCTGCTGCTGCTGCTGCTGCGGCTGTTGCGCCACCTGTGCCGTTCCCCCCTCCTCCGCAGTGCCGTTCTGCAAAAGGGCGCCGTGCATGACGTCTAAAGCCGAGCCTGTCTGGCTATAATCGGCCGGACCGGGACTGCCAGCAACAGATCTGGCCTGGGTTTCGGGTGGCAAGGTGTTGTTGTTGTTGCTGCCGTTGTTGTAGCTGTTGTTGTAGTAGACCCCCGCCGCCGTGGCACCCGCCATGGCGCCAGCTGCTGCTGCTGCTGCTTCTGGACTCCCATATTCATACTGGTGGTAGTGCTGGTTTGCCATGGCATTGGGCTGTTGCGGCTGCTGTTGGTATGGAAGCTGCTGTTGATGCACTGTCTGTTGTTGCTGAGCGTATTCTCTCTCTTGTGCTGTCTGGGCTTGATAGTGGTTTGGGCGGGAGCTGCCGGCGGCAACGATGCCGTGGTCAGAGCCATCGCCAAATCCAGAAGCCGTCGCACTGACCGGAGAAATAGGGACTGCCCCGGACTCCTGCAGCTGAAGGCCCCGTTGCGCTGTTACCGTCAAATCGGATGGAAACCGGCCACCGGGCGACGGACGTCGGCCAGTCGGCGCCGGTGATGACTGGTGCTGCCGCTGGCTTTCACTTTGTTGACTGCTGCCAACAACCATCATGGCCGGTGCCGCACCGGCCCCGTACAAAGCTCCTGCAGTGCCCCCGCCTCCTCCTCCTCCTCCTCCTCCTCCTCCCTCGACGGCCGAATTTCCTGTTCCAGTTCCCAGCCCAGCTACCGCAGCCGTCGCCGGTCCCGGCGCTGCCGAGTTTTGAGCAAATGGCTCATCGTCCTCCTCATTCACAACGCCGTCGCTGCTGTACGTGTACTGGGAAGCCCGGCTAATGCTCCTAGTGTGCTGGTGCCCCCGTGCATATTCTGTGCGCTCCTGCCAGCTCTTCTCGGTCAAAGCCTTGATGTCTTCATACCAGGCCATCATGGTGTCGTAGCTCTCAGCCCGGAACACCCACGTGTGTCCGCGGTGCATCGATCCTGTTTGCCGCCCTTTAAGCACAAACTTGCTGGACGAGGCTGACTGCGACGAGTGCGATCCCAGCTTCTGCTCAGGAAGATACAGAGACATCACGGGGGCCTGCATCTTGTCCGCCGACTTGAACTCGTGAAGATGGGTGGACGACAGAACGTACCTATGACGTTAGAGACACAGTAAGAGAGAGAGTGAGCCAAAAAGGTTAAAAAAAGAAGACAATTGACATACCACCCTGCTGTATAGCTCTTCAGATACTTGCTCTTGCGCTCCAAAAGACCGGCCCGGATCTCCTGGCATGCGTAGTGGTTCTGTCCCGGATAGTGGATGCGTTCAAACGAGCGGATGGGAATGCCGGGGTCGACAAAATGGTCGTTCCCGCGAATAAACGACACCCACTCGTGGTCTTTCGGCATGGACACGGGCCCCGTGCGCAATTCCTCGACGGCTGCCCAAGCGGTGCCGGCCTCGCGCTTCAGAATGCCGGCATAGGCATTGTACGACTTTTGAATCTCGCCCACCACGATCGACTCCAGCTCGCGGCCCGACTTTTCCAGGTTCAGATAGGCCTGGTGCAGGTAGTTTTCTTCTTGCAGCTGGCGCTCGAGCTGGCGGTCCACGGCCAGGCGCAAAAGATACGGGTCCTGACGGCCGGTCGTCAGCGACGTGTCGAGCTCGGCCTGGCCAAGAGCGTCCTGCAGGGCCCGGACGGCTCGCCGCGTGGCGTCCATTTCTTTGTCGACCGAGTTCTTGAAGTCGCCAGAGATGCTCTTGATCTCCTTGACTTTCTGGTTGAGGTCGCTTCGCAAGCCCGTCAGCGCCAGAATGACGTCTTCTTCGATCTCGCGCGCCTTGACCGCCTCCATCATCGCCTGCTTGTGGAACCCGCGCAGGACCTGCGTGGCATCGTCGAGACCGCCGCTGGCCAGAAATCCGGAAGGCAGGGTCGAGTTGTTGAGCGCGCCCGAGAGCTTCTGAACCGACTTGGCGCGCTGCTCGTAGTGGCTCTGAATCTCGCGGTGGTAGATGATCAGGTCCTTGAGGATTTTCCGCCATGCTGTTGAAACACAAAAAGTCAGCAAACACTCAAAGAATCACAAGGCCTTTTTGCGTTTTTTTCTTTTCTCGTCCTCTCACCTTGAAACCGATTAGCAAGCAGCTCGGTCGGGTTCGTCTTCGTAGGAACAGGGCAGAAAAATGCGCTGTGGGCCTCGTCAAGGTCGCTGCGGCTCTGGACGGCCAGGCTGCGGACGCTGCCGGCCTTCATGCTGCGGCGGCTGCTGCTCCGACGCAGAGACGACTTCTTCTTGAGCGTGTTGGACCGCGCTGGCAGCTGGAAGCTGCCGGCATCGCCACTGCCGCTGCCGACGTCGGCTCCGCCCCCTCCATCCACACTGGTGCTCCCTCGTCCGCTCATGTCGCCCCATTCCTCGCCAAAACGGCTGCCACCGATGCCGCCACCACCAGAACCTGACGGTGCCGCATATGCAGAGGCCGACGTGCCGGGGCGTGGCCCCGATGGCGATGTCATCGATTGCCGGCTCCGTTCTCGATCGTACGCGGCACCGCCACCGCCGCCGCTGCCATAGCTGTGGCCTTGGCCGCTGCTGTTCGCGTAGTTGCCGTTAACCGTGTAGGAGCCGCCGGTCGCGGCACTGCCATCTGCCGTGTATGGATGCACCGTTTGACCGAAAGCGTTGCCGTTGCCGCTGCCGGCGCCCGTCGCATTGTACGCCGCCGCGCCTTCGGACGAAGGGATGTGCACATTGGCCATGGTGTTCTTCAAAGTGCGGTCGTCCTCGCTCGGCGGATACGATGTAAAGTAGCCGTTGTTATATCCATAGCTGTTGCCGCCGCTGCCTGCGCCACTCCCACCAGCGCTGCCACCGTCGGCTCCAGGGCTTGAGCCCATGGCGCCGTGGCCTGCTGGCAAGGCAGCCGTCGCCATGATTGGCGACTTCGCCGAAGCCATCTGTGAGTCTGGACAGGCCCGCGTAGCAATGTGTAGTACACAGAGAAAACAAGGAACAATAAAATAAAAAACAAAAAAGACCCGAAAAAATTGAAGACCCCAATCGATTGCCTAGACAGCAGAATGCTCTCCCGCTCCTCCTACAATTGCATGGCTGTGTCTTTGTCGCAAGAAGGTGGTTCGCTGAGTCCAAATAACCCCAGGCCGGTTTCAAGAACCGCTTGTTTCTAAAACAAAAACAAGAAGGGAGGGTTCGGCGTCTTCGGATAGAGGAGCCGGAAGGGCAGGAAAGAGACTGACTGCTCGTTAGAGGATTGGGGAGGCGGAAACCGTACTCTACTCAGTAGGGGGGGAGAGAAGCGAATCGCAGAGTAACGTGCCGTTCGTGCACGGCTCGGAAGATGATGGCAATAGGAGAATGGGTAAAATGGAGAACGGAAAGAATAGGTAAAGCTCAGCAGAGGAGCAAAAAACGGACGAAGATTTATATGAGAACAAAAGGTCTAAAAAGAGACAATGAGCATAAAAGCAAAAAGAAACTCGGCCACCCCAGAAGGTGGGATGGTGTGAATAGATAGTGAGGGGGGGAACGATAAAAGATAGAACCGGGAAGAGCGGAGTTGGCAAAAGAGAACTGAAAGAAAAGATGATGATAGCGACCCGGTTTTGGGAGGGACGGTGTTTAACACTACGCCGTATTATTACTCGGTAATGTTTCGTTGTGTAATGATAGCTGTAGAAGAGGGGGGGAGGGACTTACGTCGCCCTAGCCAGTACTTCTTTAGTGTTCCACTGTCTTGTTTTTGCTGCTGTCTCCAGCTAACAAAGACAGCAAAACGAAAACACATTGAAAAATAGCGCAGTTACCCACCCCAGCTTGGTGCCTCACGTAAGGACTTTGGGGTGCGGAGGGATTGGCGCTGAATTTCTCCTCAGCAGAAGTGACGTCGTCGCTCCTTCTCTGTCCTGCTGTAAAATGGCCCTTGATTCCTTCCTTGTCTGAGAAACAGATAATCAAGGTTTTGTTCGCAAAAATAAGCGACACAGACAGTTGTCAAGAACCACAGAAAAAAGAGAGAGAGAAAAAAAACCCCAAACTTACGACTAAATGTCGGCCTTGCCTTTGTTCCGCTTTGGAGATTTTGGAACTCGTATCCATACTCGTCCTCGTAGCACGGTAACTTTGAACAGTTCCGTCGTCATAGTTGTTGAAATACGACGTAATACTCGTACTCGTAGAACAGCTTCAGCGTTCCTTCGCCCCAACTCGGCAGTCACTAACAGTGCTCACTTCACTCTGGCCGACGCTACGCCGGGGCGATGACGTATGTCAGTCCAGGCCACGCACTAAAACCCCAACTGGGCCATACGAGTAGTAATCCTCCTTTCTTTCTTTGTGGGGGCGTCACGACATCGGACGAGAAAAGACGAGAAAGCAGAAGAAGAAAAGCAATGTGTAATATGCCACAGAACTCTCGGTTATCAGAACATAAGCCGAGTTATGTGGGAACCGCGTCTCCATGCAAGACCGTTTTGTGTTCCTCGTCTCCGGAGGGTAATCAGCGTTCGTCTCTTGTTTAGCTTGTATGATTTTTCCCGCCTTTTTCTATCGCTCAGCAACCGGTTTTTTGCTTCGAAATAATAGCACAGCTCTGGGTTACATTAGCATGGTTAGACAAGAAAAGTATTGGGATGTCTCCTCCGTACTCATTGGGAAAGTGTTTACAAAAGCAGTGTGAACGAGACTGTTGCACAACGTCCTTCTTACTCAACAGTTGGGCAACTTCTTTGTAGAAAAATGAAGCAAAGACAACTAAATTAAGTCTCTATACATGGTATATCCAAGTTAACCTCTGCCCTCAGCCCTCATCGCGGTACAAAGGAAAATAAAACCTGCGCCGAAGAAACAAACTCTTCTGTTGAACCCCCTCTGACGACACCAAAGAGATGGAAACCAACATGGGAGTAGGAATAATGCAATAAAATACAGAAGCAACACACCTCAAGCTATACCATCTATGCTCTCTGTTGAACAAACAGCAACCATGTGAAATGAATTTTAACTTTGGCTCATCACTCTTGCAAAAGCCACTGGAATGGAAAAAACGCCCCGAGCCACTTTGACATAAAAGGAGAGAAACGCCCAAAACACTTAAAATAATGATGCACCAACTCAGTGTCACCAAAGGACCAAACAAAAAGGTCCCCAGAGCAAAAGAAAGATGTTATATCAAGCCCCCAAATCAAAGCAAATAGAAGACACGGGATAAGGGTAAAAAAAAGGTAAGAAAAAAAAAAAAAAAAAAAAAAAAAAAAAAAACACAACCAAAAAATCCCGACAGTAACTGCTATTAATAGCGCGTGGTAGTGTTTGGGTGGGCTATACGGCAAAGGCCATTGCACTGCTAAGGTGAGGCGGGCTTCGGTCAACAGCAAAGAGGCTGAAAGCGCTGGCGGATGCTTTCGACGACGACTCCTTGTCAGCTTTATCGACCTTGTCGGCCTTGTCGGCCTTGTCCGCCCTGTCCGCCTTCTCCGCCTTAGTTGCCTTGTCCGGTTTGTCGGCCTTGTCGGCCTTCTCGGCCTTGTCAGTCTTGTCGGTCTTGTCGGGCTTGTCGGCCTTGCTGGCCTTGTCGGCCTTGCTCCGCTGTTCTTTTTCTTGTTTCGTAGCCCGCGGTTTCCTTGCAGCCGTGGTGCTGCGCGAGGCAGTTCCGGCAGTGTTTCGGCTATTGGCTGATCGTGCGGTGGTCGTGCGTCCGGTTCCACCTCTCGTTCCTCGTCCACCGCGACCACGTTTAGCAGGAGGAGTCGATCTACAGGAGAAGTGAGGTTAATAACTGCCCAACATATAACCAGTAATGACTGGTGCAATGCTCGGGAAAAGGACCAGAGAGCACGCAAAGAACAACTGCCCCCCAAAAAAAGGAAAAAACATACCCTTCCGGAGGCTTCTCTTCCTCGGGCACGAGAGGGCCAGAATACACAAAAAAACCGTCGCGGCTGGCGGCCGCTTGCTCCTCCCACAACATCTCCGAATCATCGACGAAATCGTCATCCTTGTCGTACTCGTCTTCCTTGAAGATACGTTTTTTGCGGGCTGGCTTGGCCGTGGCCGCCGCCACATCATCAGGCCCGCTTGCAGTACCGTTGGCGCCATGGTCGCCCCGGCCACCGAGCCCATTTTCTTCATTGCTGCCCTCGTCGCCCGACTGCATGTCGTCGGTCATTTCGTCGCCTGACTCCCGGCCCGATCCATTGCGCTCCAGGGCGGCTGATGCGGCTGCAATGCGCGCCTTTCGATCGCGATGCGCAGCCAAACGCGGGTGCAGCGCATCCCAGCCGTAGCGCTCTTCCGCCATGCGCATAAAGTTGACGTATTTGTTGTTCTCGCCTTGGACGAGCGGAATGTTGAGCACTATGGACGGCGCAGTTTGCTCTTCGCCTGGCCTAACCTTCCCAAAATCGAGAATGGATTGCTCCGGTTCATTTGAGAGGACAGAGCCGCTACCAGTGCTCGTACCATTGCTGCCGTTCTTGGCAGACGAGCCGTGCAGGTCGAAAGCGGCGGACGGTTTCGATGCATCGGTGTCTTTTGAGCCATTCAGCTTGGGCGACGATGTGGCTGATGCGCTGACAGTCTTGTTCTGCTTCGCACCGCGATCTTGCTGTAGGATGGACGAGAATTTTTTGATCAGAGGTACAGAAGACGACGCCTGGGCGCCGGATGGCGGACCACCGTTGCTAGACATGGCTACATCTCGGAAAGACGTTGTGACGGGGCCAGGGGGTTTCGACAGCGGTGCCGCTTCGTCGGCTTCGGCCTTGGACGTGGACGCGGTCGTAGATTTGGTCGTGGATGTGGAGGCGGAAATGGACGTAGAGGCTGCGCCTTTTGCAGCCGATGCCTTTGAGTTTGACGATTTTGCCGATGCGGACTTGGCCGTGGTTGACTTGGTTCCCTGCGCAGGTAGCGGCCGACTTTTGCTGCTCTCGTTCTTTGCACTGCCGGATTTTGACGCCGCCGTAGACGGAGCGGAAGCAGCAGCTGCGTTCGTTGTAGACGCCTTGGCTTTGGATGCCGCTGCCGACGCTGACGGTTTGGTGGCCGCCAGTGTTGGTGACGCTGTCGCTGCCGACCGCGGAGCTAGCGAAGCTGAGGGTGCTGAGGATGCTGAGGATGCGGATGAAGTGAATGATGCCAGTGTACCCTTTGTTGAACTAGGGTCCAGTTTTGAAGAAGACGCGGGGGCAGCCGCGGAAGGAGTCGAGATGGTAGTCGATATTGCATTGCGAATGGCGGAAGGAGCGGGCGACGGCGATGGGGGGAGGGAAGCATCGTTATCGCGGTAGCGCGTTGCTTTGATGTTGTTCGAAGGGGATGGCGATGTATGAAAAGGAGGCGGTGAGAGTTGAAGAGATACTGATGTGGCAGCCATGGGTGACCGCGATATGGCAGCAGGGGGAGGAACGAGTGCTGGAGCCGGCGCAGGGTCGACTAGACTTGCTATAGAAGGCGACGCACTGGCACGACTCGCAACCTGCGTTGGGGCTCGTGGCGAGCCCAACGGACCAGTGCCGTAGGGATCGCGCGACAGCATTGTCTCGCGGACGGGGTCGTAGGTGGAGGATCGGACGGGATCGTAGCTTTGGCCAACCGAGCGCACCGGCGTGGTGGCAGCAGGTGGGTGTGCATGTGACGGTTGCGGTGGCGAGTCGTCAGCGTTCAGAATGCTCTGCATTGAGCTCGGGATAGCCTCTCGTTGTTTGTTGATCTTTTCGACCATTGCGAGCGGCGGTTGCCTTGGTGGCTGGCGAGACGACAATGGCGGAATGGCTTGGGAGGGGGGGCGCGGTGGAAAAGCAGAGGAGTCGGAGGGAGGGTCGAGAACCATTCGCATGGACGAGAGTTCGATTTGTGGTTGCGGCCGAAGACTGGCCATGGACAGCGGCTCAGACGTCGACGTGAGAGAAGGGGCAGTGGCGGCTGAAATTTCCGACGCAAGAGTCAACGTGGGTATTCGCTTCTTGCGCTGCACAGGAGGGGCGTTGGGGTCTCGTGGTTTGCGTGTGCGCTTTGGCTTCGCCGCTTCAACACCAGAGCCGGCGGTGGTGGCCGATGGCGATGACATTGCGGTGCCGTCACTGGCCTTCTTCATGGCGGCTGGGCCTGGCTTGCGGCCGGGCTTTTTGCGAGGCGCGCCGTCCTTGTTCAGGCGGGTCGCGTCGGGCGAGATATTTCGCGTCTGTGTTGCTGCTGTCTGCTCCGGCTCTGTCAACGAGAACCGAGCGCCAGCGACGTCGGCAACAATCTCGTCCCTGGCGCTCGATCTTGTGAAACCTTGCCCGACTCTGGCAGACGGCGATCCTGGTTCTGACGGGGAGTCCGACGGGGGCGAAGAAAGATCGGGGGAGGAGCTATAGTGATAATTTGACATCTCAACATCGCGGTCTGCAGTAGCCATGTCTCCGCCCACTGGCCAAGGAGAAAACTCGGCGTGGGGGAGGGAAAAGAGAGGACTGGCTGAAGGCCGTGTGAGTCCCCAGTGACAGAAAATGAAACGAGTTGGAGGTAAAAGATGCGTGCAAATAGAAAGAAATGCAGAGCTGCCCTCCAGATAAAATAGCTGGGCAACCCAAATAGTAATACTCAATTTAAACCCGGGATATCATTTGGTGATCGAAGTAAAGCAAAGCCAAAGAAAGCCCAAAATGTCTTTTCTTCTCTTTATTTCTGTTCGTGTCGTCGTCTGGCCTTTTTCTCCCCTTCTTCCTCTTTCTGGCCCCTTTCTTCGCGTGATGCCGCGGTGTCAAGTATCCAATCGCTATTATCGTGGTTTGGGCAATGGCGGTGGTTGTTTGGTTTTATGCAACGGGCCAATCAAAACACCGGTTTTGGCATTAATGATGTTTGTTGGAAAAACCTCAGTGTTTTGGGTTTTCGGAGGGAATAAAAAAACACAGCAAATGCTCGATTCTTTGCAGCCTGTGCGCCTAGATCGCCAAATAAAATACAAAATGTATTACCAGAAAAAAGTCTGGCAGCAGCACATCAAAATTAGAATGAGCGACGGAACTGCGGGTGCCGCTTTTGGTAATTTGGCGGGTGCTGAAGACGGTTGGAATAACCTCAAAAAGAGACTGTCGGGCCCAGGGCCTAAGGGGTGCAAAAAATCGAAGAGACAAGCAACATTAGCTGCGGTAAGAAGGAGTGGCGGCCAGGCGATAGCGTGAATTTGATCGTGGTATTTGGCGCAGGAAAAGCACGGCAATCCAATAAGGGTATTTTTGCGATACAAAGGATAATAAAACGATGACGATTTAATAGAAAAGACGTGGTTGACGGATGGTGGAATTTGAAGATTTGCGTATTTTTTTTTTTTTTGGTTAGTTGAGATTTGGTGATGGTGGGAAAAGAGAGTTTAAAGGAAAATGGAAACAGAGGAGGGGGGGGCATCGAAACGAGAAAGAAATTTTACATTAAGGAGAGAGCCAGAAAAGGAGCAAATTTAGGAATGGGAAACGGGGAAGGGGAGGGGGCGCCGCCAAACAGCTTCGTTTTCGAAGGGGCTACAAAGAGTGACGACTCGTGCAGGGAACGAGCGGAGCAGGGGCGGAGAGAGAGACAGAGAAATAAGACAGGAAAGGGAAAGATGGGAGAGAGACGGGGAGGAGCAATCCACAGAAATGGACCATATGGAACGGGAGGGCATGAAAAGGGACTGGAGGTGGGAAGAACTAAAACGATTGAGATCGGAACCACATGAACAGCTTACTCGTAGAGGGAAGGGACGAGTCAGCAAAAGGCAAAGAAAAAAGCATCGGGCGGCGAGCAATCAGTTCACCGCAGCTGGCAGGCGTCGTTGAGTTGGCCCAAGCTGTGTGGCTTTGGCCTGGCCAGCCTAGGGAAACATTTTCACGGACTACGGAGTACGAAGACGAATTTGATGGAGCAGAGTATGGTACTCGTAAGAACATTGCAGGAACTGCGGTGCAGTACGTTGTATGGAGTACGGAGAAACGCACGCGGAACAGGCAAAAAATAAAAATAAAATAAAAAATAAGCTGGAACAAAAAGAGAGAGCTGCTGCAATAAGGCGGTAATACTAGTATTCCATAGTTACGGAGTATGGGATATGACAGTTCCAGGGAGCTTAGACGAGGGAGGGGCGTGGGAAGATGGAGTATTATTACTCCATATGATAAATCGTACGGAGGATACGCCAGGCCAGAAAGAAGGGGGGGTGGGAAACAAAAAGGGCGATGACGGACGCGCGCGAAGAGAAGTAGAGAAAAAGTGACTTTTGTCAGGCATACGGAGTACGACGTACGACATGCGCAGTATGGATAGCAATGCGGCATGCAAAAAAAGATGAGAAGTAATAAACACGAGGCACAAAGTACTCGTACTCCGTATTAATACACCGTACACAATAATACGACACACGAGTATGGCTACTCGCACGTCGTATTATGCGGTAGTTGCCAGTGCTTTGTTCTGGGCAGCAATACGCTTTAAAAGCACTTGTACGGAGTATTACTCCGTACGTTATAGAGTAATACGACTCAATATCACTGTACTTTGCACACCGTGCGCTAAACACTATCCCGCGGGTTTTTGTCTTTTGTTGCCTTCCTTTTAGGATGTACCATAATTTTTGTGTGACGGCCGGTTCCAGCAGCTTTCTTCTGGCACCCGGCGTGGGGAAGGGAGCTGAAGGTACCAATGGCGCCTCGGCGGCGCCTGCCACACTGTACAAAGCCCTTACCCGTTGTGTGGGCCCGTGCCAACCACGTCTGTGCAAGCGTGCGGCAGGTTTAGACAGGGGTTCGTGCGGATTGGTTCGTTTCCCTCCTCCTTCTTTCCTTCCATCCTTCCTCTTTTAATACCGTAAGTCGTATGGGCACGTCACCTGTTTTTCGATGCCGGACCCCAACATTGAAGCTTCGGTCTCGATATTGCATGGAGTCTTCAAGCACGACTTGTGCTATGCAAACTGCCTCTCGCTGTTGTTTCTTTTTTAGTCTCTCTTTTCTTGATAGTTTAAGAAAATAATATTGCTCCATTTTTTATTTTAATTTTTTTTTGGACATGGCACACTGGCTTGTTAAAATCATCGCACCTGCCGGCTCATAACCAAAAATATTTCGCCACTAAATTCAAAGTTATTGCAAGAAAAGTCACATCTCTTCTGACCTATGACACCAACAGTCCCTCAACGCGAATTTGTGCAAGAAAAAAGAAAAGAAAAAAAAAATACAACAACGGCCTAACATGAGAGAGTATGAAACGAAACACTGGCACGTCGGCCGCGGCTCTCAACCTTGGGACGATAAAGGAGAAAAAAAATGGAGGGGTCCCGCAGCTTGATGTGGACATCGGCAAGCGGATCGGCGCTAATGCATAACTGGATGTGGCGCAGGCATCAACTTTTAATTTTGTGGCGGTGCATCCCAGATTCTGACAAAGCTCTTGCCTCATGCAAAGACAGAAAAATGGTTCCGCACCCCCACCTCCCATCAAGCCTTAACGTCGATTTTCCCGAATTCACCATTGCATGCCGGGCAAAGTGACGGCCAGCAGACGTGCGTGTGTTTTACTGGCACAATGGATGGGTCTTTTCTTGTCGGCGATGTGAAGGAGAAGAAGGTTGGCGTTCCGCGTCCGCCCTCTCTGGCTTCCGACACTGCGACAAGTGGCTTTCCGCAGCCAAAAAAACGGTCGCGATTTGCCTCTGGCTTGAAGCAACAGCAACAGCAGCAACAGCAGCAGACAACTGGTGGTCCGGCTGCCCGTGCGCCACCGACAGAGCCCCGAGCAGATGCACTGTTACGAGATGTCGCAGCCAGCGGCGCTGCGAGACAGGGTGGCGTGCCACCATTCAACGAGAAGTCGGACATTGACCGCGAGAACCGAGAACGACTCAGCAGCATGGGGCCCGCCGAGATCGAGCAGGCTCGACAGGAAGTGTTGTCGTCTCTGGATCCAAAGCTGCTGCAGATTCTGATGCGCCGGGCCAACCTCGACGATGGAAACAGCCGTTTTCCAGACGCTTCATCTGCGCCTCCACCCGAGATCCGCATAGACGATTCGGCTACAAAACCCACCGGCGGCACTCGGACGGACCAGATCTTCGCCAACGACTCGCTTCCTGGCAAAAAGAAGGTGTCCTTTGCTTCTGATGCAGTCAAGGAAAAACATGGCCCTGCTGTTGACGAGCTGGGTCCTGCTATTCCGCGGCCGGCCGATGTCTTTCCTATTTCGTCAGTACCGCCGGCCGCCAGCAAAGCCTCCCAAGCACGTAGGCGCAGCCAAGACCCCAGCCCCGGCCCGGACCCCGGCCACGACCCCGGCCACGACCACGACCACGGCCCTGACCAAGGCTCCGACCACAGCCACGACCATGACCACCAAAACGGCCTCGAACACTCCGCTCCCACAGGCAGCATGCACTTCCCGCAGACGCCCTCGGTGCCCGATCTCGACCCGTCCGACCCCGACTTTCTCCAGAATCTACACGCCAAATACTTTCCCAACCTGCCTGCCGATCCCGCACGCCTGGCTTGGATGGCGCCCATCCCCACGGCGGACTCGCCGGCCGACCGTGAATCCCCATACTACCCGGGCCAGTCCACGCTGGCCGTGTCCCAGCTGCGCTTCGACTTCCGCGGCCGGCTGATCCCGCCCCGCGCGTCGCGCGAGATTCCCGTGTCCAAGGGCCTGCACCACCACGGCGTGGCCCCCGAGGCCGCTGGCTATACCATTGGCGAGCTGGCCCGGCTGGCCCGCAGCGCCGTTCCGGCCCAGCGGTGTCTGGCCTTTCAGACGCTGGGCCGCATTCTGTTTCGCCTCGGCCATGGCGACTGGGGCTCGGCCAACGAAGACACCGATCCCCGCGCTGAGCTGGCCCTGGGCATCTGGCGCTGCATCCAGGAGGGCCGTGTGCTCGACAGCCTGCACGAGGCGGCGGACATTGAAGAGGGCCGGGGCCACCGCGGCAGTCGCGCGTACGCCATCGAGGCCATCTGGCTGTTTGAAAAGGGCGGCTGGAAACCCCAACTGAAGGGGCGTTGAACGAATCTGGCAACGGAGGAGGGCGAAAGAGGCAAAAGGGACCAAAGGGACCAAAGGGCGAAAGGGCAGAAGGGCAAAGGGCAAAAGGGCAAAAGGGCAAAAGTTATAAAACAGAAGCGAAAGTATTTTATGGATATGGAAAAGCGACGCACGACGACGGAGTCTGCGGAACTACGAGAATACGACTGGGCAAGCGTGAAGAGTTCTGGATATGCAATGTAAAATACCCCTTCCGATTTTTGTTTTTTTTAAACAGTGGAATAAAAATTCATTTTGTGGCTTATTGGAAATGCTGTATAAAAAAAAAACCAAAAAAAACAAAGGGCCAAACAGAAACACATACAGAGATGCTGAAAGACAAAGAAAGGAAAGCAAAAAAAAGGAAATCGAGACACAGGAATAAGTAGACGCCGCTTTGCACAACCATCCACGCCACCGATACTCCGTTTTTTTTTGTTTTCTCCCTCAGAACAAGCCAAGCAAATCTTCGTTACCTCCACTTGCGCCTCCTTGCTTCTGCAACTGCTGCTGCTGTAGCTGAATGCCAGGTGGCGGGGGGGCAGCGGTGCTGCTCAAGTCCATTGCGGCAAAGCCGCCCAACATGTCGGCCATGCCTGGGGGTGGTGCTGGTGACGACGCCGAGGCTGCGGGGGCCGCCACTGGGGCATCAAACAAGCCCATCATGTCGGCGATTCCTCCGGCTGCGGCCGGTGGTGGCGGGGCACCGGCGGCCCCAGCTGGACTGGCGCCGCGTTCGGGAGTGCCGGTGGGGTTTTGCTCGGCGGAAGCAGGCGCTGCGCCGTCAAAGTCAATGTCCAGAAGGTTTTCGATGTTGTTCTGGCCGGCAGCGGCGCCACTGGTGCCGTTGGCGGCGGCAGCCACGGACGCGGCAATCGGGTTCTCGGCGGCATTCTGGCGTTGCTCTTGGATGGCGGCGCGCTGGATCTCGTCGGCGCCAAAGCGGCCTTTGCCGACAAACGACTCGGGCGGCTTGTGGTAGACGGACGCGAGGCTGGAGAGCTCAGTCAGAAGCTGCTCGAGCAGCGCGGGCGGCAGGGAGGTCATGGTCGTGGTAATGGCGGGTTTTTGCGAGAGAACAATGTTCTGGAAGATGCGGTGTTAGCGTTGGTTGAGGTCTGGTTAAAACACACAAACACATTGAAAAGACAAAAAAACATGTTCTCTTTTCTTTCCATGCATACACACACACACACACACTTACTTTTGCAACTTCCAGGTCGCCAGACAGGAGACGCCAGTAGACGTAGGCGCGGTCACGGATGTCTGGGTTGTCGTTTTCGGCCGTGGCCATCTGCAGGACGCGCTGCACCAGGCTCTGGTTGTTGCTCGGTTTCTTGAGAAAGAGCTTGACGACGGCGGTCAGGATCTGCAGCTGTGTCTGGGTGAACTCCTCCATGAAGCCGTCGACGAAGCCGGCCAGGATGTCGTCGGCGTTGCTGATTTTCTCGGCATACTCGCCAATGATCCAGATCAGCGAGCCGCGCGCATTCGGCTCGTCCAGCTCGTCAATGTGCTCGACGACGGTGCCGATAACACCTTCGTAGCCCGGGTATTTGCGCAGGATGTCCTTGATCACGACGACAACCTCCTGCACGACGTAGTTGACCTTGGTGGCCATCAGATCGACCAGCGCGGTCACGCACTTCTCGCTGGCATTCTCAATCTTGATGGCCACCTGGCCGATGGCCTTGATGGCGCGGCGCACAAAATCCATGTCGACCTCGAGCGCGTACTCCTTCAGCTCGGCCAGGAGCTGCTCAAAGTTCTTGTCGTTGGCTATGCGCACCATGATCTCGAGCTTCTGGAGCTTCACGTACGGCGGGTCGTTGTACTTGCAAAAGAACACGCGCATTTCCTTGCTCAGAATGTCCGGCTTCGCCTGCAGGAGGAGGTCGATGTTGCGCAAGGCGACGTACTGCACTTCTGGCTTGGACGCCACGAGGGTGACTAGACGCGTGTTAGAGAATACGAACTAGAAGACAGAAACACAAAACACAAAACACAAAGCACAAAACACAAACACAAACACAAACACAAACACAAAACACAGAATACTCACCGAGCGGTGGGGCCATCTTTTTGAGGTATTGGCGGACCAGCTCCGGGTTGATCGTCTTCATGTGGATGAAGACGACCTTGACGGCGGCCAGGACAACGCTGGGGTTGACGTGCTGGAACTGCGGAGCAACGCGCTCGCAAATGTGCTCCGACTCCTTCACGTCGGCCGGCGGGTAGTCGGCCAGGGTGGACAGGATGGTGACGCGCCCCCACTCGGTGCACTCGTTGAGGGCCATGAGCAGCTTCTTGAGGATGGGCGGCGTCACGACGAGGGCGCGCGTCTCGGGCGCCGTTTCGCTGATCTCGGCCAGGGCCTGGACCGAATTGGCCACCACCATCGGGTTGGAGTCGCCAATCATCTCCTGCAGCGTCTCGAGGAAGCCGTTTTCAATGCACATGGTCGGGTTGAGATCAAACAGCTTGGCCACGCAGATGGCCGCCGTCTTGCGCACATACGGCGACTCGTCGCGCAGCGTCTTGCGCAGCGGCTCCTCCATGTAGTCAATCATCTTGTCCACGCGGATGCAGCCCATGGTGCGGATGGCCAACGCCCGGACCAGCGGGTTCGGGTCTTCCGAGTCCTGCACAAACGTGTTGACGGCCAAGATGCACAGATCCGGGTGCGACTTGGCATAGTTCCTACAGGGCAGCCCGCCAATGTTAGCCGAGCAAAAAAGGCGTGGAGGGTTCATGAAACGAAGAAAGGACCGAGCAAAAGGCGAGGAGGGTTGATGAAAAGAAGAAAGGGCTGAGCAAAAGGCGAGGAGGGTTCATGAAAAAAAGAAAGGACCTCCCGCAGACGATCGCCAATGACCAAAAAACAAAAAAAACAACGCTCCACACGTACATCAGATAGAGATACACCAGCTTCTTCTGGTCCAGATCCGCCGTCGCAATGTTCTTCAGCACGTCGGGGAACAGGGCCGACACATCCTTGCCCAGCGTCATGGCCATGATGGTCTTCTGGATGGCTTCTTTGCGCTCATACGCATATTGTGACACCAGGCCCGCCCGCAGCTCAAAGGTCTCGCCTTTTCGCGGCACCGCCAGTGCTCCGCGTATGCGATTGACAGCCTGCATGTTGGCTTTATGACGACGAGGAAAGAGGATGAGAGAGGACGGCTCGCGAGGTTAGAAGGACCCAGAGACCGGGAGGCTGTGAGGTCGGAAGGTCGAGAGGTCGGGGAGACCGATCGGGGAGACCGAGACGTGAGTGTGTTGAGATGAGGCGAAAGAATGACCGGACGGGGGAAAGAGAAAAAAAAGCCGGTCGGCGGCCAGGAGGAAAGGCGGCGGCGGCGGCGGGCAACGGGTGGGCTGCTTCGGTCCGTTTCATGCAAACATGGCAGTAAATCAAACCAGGATCGCTTTTCTATCTCGGACGGGCGCACACGGTAAACGGCTGCTTCTCCCAGGCGCAACAAGAGAAAGCAGATGGCAAGTTGCAGAACGGAAGATGGCCTTTTTGGTCGATGCCTACTCGTAGGCCCAAAAAAAGGTGGGCTGTGGATGGCCGAGAATTATTATTAAGGGGCAATAGTCAGTGCTGGTGGGGGGGGGGGGGGGGGGGTTGCACGTGACGCAATGCTTCAGTTTTAAAATGTTGCAGTGTGCCCTTCAACGAGCACTGTATCAGTCTTCCGTCGCTCAGTTGCCGTTTAGCTCTTAGCCAATGGTCACCACAGGTCTGAGTACAAGCAAAGAAATATAAGACCATGGTTCGTTTTTCTTCTTTCCCTGCCCTCATTGAAGGAAAAGACGAAGAGAATTTGCTGACGGTCGGTGTCTTGGCAGGCCAGTTTCCCCAATCTCCGCCGGCTGTTTATCGAGGCACGCAATGATGACGAAGAACGCGAGGTTTCGAGAAAGGCGGTGCGTGTGCTTACATTGGGATGGCGAGACGGTTGCCCCTCTGAAGTGTGGGAGAATGGCTGACGGTCAGGCAGTTCTACAATGCGGTGCTCTTTATGGGGTCGGTGGCCGTCTTGAGTCTCATTGCTCAAAGGATGAACGCGTTCAAGTGAGCGAGCATCTTGTCTTTTGCTTTTCTTTGCTTTCGTGGCAGCCCGACGGAGGACATGCATGCATATTTCAGTGAGGGTATTGCCCGACGGGGGGAATGCATGCATGTTTCAGTAAGGGTATTGTCCGACAGAGGAAATGCATGCATATTTCATTAAGGGTATTTTGCCCTCCCCGAGAGGGATGCTCTAAAAGATACACGTCTACGAGTACATCAACAAAGGACAACCTCGGGAAATATATCCGCGACCACACAGACCGTTACAGCAATGCTATGCTTTGTGCTCATTACCGCGCATCCACCGATAAAAATAGCAAAGGCATCCGACCTCTTTTTTTGACACAAAAACTGTCTCGCTAATATGCGTCAACCCGTCCTCCCGGTCTCGGCCGACATTCACTCGGAGTCGCTTTCGCTGTCGGATCCCAGGAAGGCCAGGTCAGCAGCTCGTGCTGAAGACCTGTTTCTGCCGGTCTTCTTTGGTGCTTCGTCTTCACTGTGATCATCGCCGTCCTTGCTGCCTCTGTTGTTGCCGTCGTCGGCACTGTCATGATCGTCCTCGTCTTCGTCTTCGTCGTCGTCGTCGTCTTTGCCGTCGCCCTCACTGTCCATGTCTTCGTCCTCATCGTCCACGTCATCGTCAGTGCCGTCATCACTGCCATCTTTACCCCCTTTTGATGCCGTCTTTGCCGCAGACCGCTTTTTGCTGCTGCTGCTTTTCTTACCGCCGGACCCGTTGTCGTCGTCGTCGTCATCGTCGTCGGTGTCGGAGTTGCTCTCCTTTAGCCATCTGACGGCAGCAGCGGCGGCTCGGCGGCGCGGGGCGGCGGCTTGACGGCTCGCTTGCACGCCCCAGTTGCGGTCCATCTCCTGTACCGCCTCGAGGTCGGCCAGCAGCTCGCGGCGCTCCTTGATCTCGCGCGCCTTGGACTCGGAAAAGCGGCCGTCC
Source organism: Raffaelea deltoideospora (assembly GCA_019925385.1). Lineage (NCBI taxonomy): Eukaryota > Fungi > Ascomycota > Sordariomycetes > Ophiostomatales > Ophiostomataceae > Raffaelea > Raffaelea deltoideospora. Next base: position 32,610 of record JADHKP010000066.1, on the reverse strand, counting down.
ATGCCGACGTCGCGCAGCATGGATCGCAGATGGCGGATCTTGGCCTTGGCATCGTTGCCATACTGCTTGAGCTCAAAGGCCCAGATCTTGCGCACGCCGCACTTGACCAGCTGGCTCTGCAGCTTCTTGATCTCCGCGTCGTCGGGCGAAGCCGCGGCCGATGCCGATGACGAAGCCCGCTTTTGTGGCTTGGCCGATTTCCGATCTCGGTCGGCCGTGGCCGCAGCGGCCGGTCCCTTCTTCTTTCGCTTTGGCGGCGGGGCATCGTCGAGGACAGAAGACAGCGAGCTGTCGGACGCGTTTCCCTTTGCATCGGTGCCGTGGTCCTGGTTGTCCTGGTTGTCCTCGTTGTCGTCATCGTCGCCGCTTTCGTCGTGAGCGGTTTGTCCCGCCGAATCGCTTTCATTGTCTGCTTCCTCCTCCGGGCTCTCTGATATGCGTTTGCGACTTGCCACCAGTTTGCGCTTCTTGGACGGCTGCTTTTCCGGCACACTCGCACGGCCGTTGCCTGGTGTCCTGTCCCTTGGCGGCTTGGGCCTTTTCGGCTCGGCCTTTTCGGCCTTTTCGCGTTTCGCAGGTTTCGCAGGTTTCTCCGGCGAGGCCGGCTTCCCCCCCTCGTCGTCGTTGTCGTCGACACCATCCAGCAATTTAGTCTAAAAGAGGAACTGGTTAGTATTGAATGCCAAAACAAAAAAGGAGGAGAGATCAAGAGCAGAGTCGAACAGAACAAAAGTCACCAATGCTAGAGGAATTGCTACCCACAGCGGTATCTGTAATCAGGGCTTTACTTTTGGCCTTCCAGTCGCCGGTCTTGAAGAAGCCGTCTTGTAAACCCATGCGCTCTTCCACCGTTTTACGCACGGCATTGACCGTGAGGTTGCTGCGATCCGTGCGGAAAATCTCATGAGCCGCGTCCACCAGCGCTGTTTCCAGGTTGGTTGGCGCCATGGCTGGAAACACACTCTTTTTTTTTTCTTTATTTAAATTCTGTCGCAAGAATTCGGCCCTGCTTGTCAACGCTTTTGTGACAGCGATGGTGTGGGCATGAGCGAAACCCGCAAAGCTAGGATTTTCTGGTACGATTGAAAAGATTCGTGGATTCGGATTTCGACGTGACGTCGAGCAGTCGCGTCGTCGCTTCCTTCCTGAAAAAGCGGGGGTGGTTCAAATGTGGGCCCAAGCTTTTGGGATGCACCAGTAATAATACGTAATTCCAGAACATGAACAGCGGCGCACAAAGTGTGCTGAGAGCGCTATTGGTTCATCATTGATGGCACCTCCAGGGCAGTTACGGCTTTGCTGCAAACAGCCAATCACGTTACGCGTCACGCATGCTCAGAAGAAAGGCAGGAAAGGCAGCATGGCGACAAGAGAAGGCGCCTTTTGCATCTATTACTTGCTTCATAATACTATACAAAAGCTTGGATGCCCGTGATTGCTCTGCCCAAGATGAGGCCTACCGGATGGAGCGGTTAGATGAGAGACAGACAGGCAAAACAGAAGAAAGCGCAATGTGAAATAAACAAAAGAGCTCGGGAAAAAGGCAAGAAAGAGCTCGGGAAAGAGACAGGAAAGAGACAAGAAAAGAGCTCGGGAAAGAGCAAAAAGACAGAGAGGAAAAACGTACAGTGAATGTCGCTTTGGCCCTCGTAGGTCTGGGTGACGTAGAGGTTGGCGACGTGGCGGCCGATGCCGTACTCGTCGCTGACGGCGTTGCCGCCAAAGATCTCCTGCAGGGTGCGGGCGCCCTGCAGGGCGCGGTCGCAGTTCTGGCGCTTGACCATGCTGATCATGTCGGGGACGCCGGGGACGGCGGCGGGGCTGTCCTTGAGGCGGCCGACCTGGATGGCGGCGAGGGAGCCGTAGGCGGCGTCGGTGGCGGCGTCGGCGAGTTTTTTCTGGACGAGCTGGTAGCGGGCCAGCGGGTTTCCGCGGAACTGGGTGCGCTCGAGGGCGTAGGCGCGGGCGCGGGCGATGCAGTCTTCGAGGGCGCCGAGCACGCCGAGCGAGATGCCGTAGCGGGCCTGGTTGAGGCAGCCAAAGGGGCCGCTCAGGCCGGCGGCGCCCGGCAGCATGTTGGCCGCCGGCACGGGACAGCCGTCCAGGTGGATCATGCCGGTGATGCTGGCGCGCAGGCCCGTCTTGTTCTTGATCGCCGGCGTCTCCAGCGTGCCGGGCGGGCAGCTCGCCCGCTCGACCACGAAGCCGCGGATGATCTTTTTGGGCGGCGGCGCCGCGCCGTCAGCCCCCCCGGCCTCCTCGGCCACCTTGGCCCACACCAGCAGCATGTCGGCAATGGGGCTGTTGGTGATCCAGGTCTTGGAGCCGCTGAGGCGGTAGTAGCCCGGCTTGGTCGGGTGCGGCGTGGCCGTCATCTCCATGGAGCCCGGGTCGCTGCCGTGGTTGGGCTCGGTCAGGCCGAAGCAGCCGACGGCCCGGCCGCTCGCCAGCTCCGGCAGGAACCGGTCCTTCTGCTCGGCACTGCCAAAGTCGTGGATGCCGCCCATCACCAGGCTCGACTGCACGCTCATGCCCGACCGGTACCCCGAGTCCACCCGCTCCACCGCCCGCGCAATCAGCGCCCCCGCCACCGACGACGCGCCCGCACAGCCGTAGCCCTGGATGGTCGCGCCCAGCAGCCCCAGCTGGCCCATCTCCTCGAGAATGGCGCGGTCGTAGTGCTCATTGCGGTACGCCTCTGCCGGCACTTGGTTAGAAACGAAAAGAAAAAAACCTTGATCCAAGTCTCGCGGGAGCTTGGCCACGACAGCTGGAATGCAAAAGAAACCACTAAAACGACGAGTGAAACGCAGGGGGGGAGGGGAAGGGGGCAAGGAGCGAGTGGTGTGGATTTTTGGTGGATTTTGTGGATTTTGTGACTTTGTGATTTTTGCTATTCCTTGTGTGAATGAAGGGATAATGGGGAAACCACCAATGGAAACCACCAATGGCAACCACCAATGGCACCAAGGGCAAGTCTAATATTCAGGGACACGGACGAGCAAAACACCCAAAACCGCCATACCAAGGACACGGGGCGCCAGCTTCTCCTGGCAATAGCGTTCTGCCGTCTCGGCAATGGCCTTTTCTTCGTCTGTCAGCAGCGAGGACGACAGCAGAGGATCTTTCCAGTCAAGCGAGGCCGGAGAAGACGCCGCAGCAAAGCAGCGCCTGGCAGCTGTGGGTGATTGGCGCAGCCAATGGCTGCCACAGCGACGATACAGAAGACGAGACATTTTTTTGGGGGGGGAAGGGAGGATTGTGTTCGCCGGCCGGTGTGAGGAAAAGAGGAAAGAAGAAAAGCAGAGGCGAATGCGAATGCGTCGTGATGGGGCCTCGGAGCTCAGTAACACGACATAATATCCATACTGCTCCGCCGTGCTATTAACCAGTCGACTGGGGGGACTTCCGAGCCGGGGCTAACTGACTAATCGGACAGAGATAGCGAATAGCCGAAAAACGGAGAGGGACAACGGCTTTTACGAGTACGAGCACTCCGTACTTTTTGTTCTTGTAACAACTTCGAGTACACGCTTCGCTCTCGCGGGTTCTTCAATTCAGAACAGAACACAAAGCCTGCAGTGACGTTCTGCGGTGACGTTGCATTCCACGGCCTTGAAAGTGGTAGAAGATCTAACACCACGCACAAAGCCGAAAAAAGAGAGGGGCAAAAAAAAAGACAGATTCGATGGAAAGAGACAGAAAAGAGAAAATGAAATGAACAGACGATACAAAAGTATCAAGAGGAGCAAAAAGGTCGGCAGTGGACACGGGACAAGTTCAAGTTGAGCCCCTTGCTCAAGAAGCCCACTCTGTACTTTTTTTTTCCTCCACTGCTTCGTATGTCCCATCCCTTTGTTGCTTGGCCATGCAAGCACCTACTTTGAACCTCTCACTCACCAGGCCAGGTTTTGCCTTGCCAAAAAAAAAAAAAAAAAAATTGAAAGAGAGGGAGAAGGAGAGAGAAAGGCCGCATTCCAGAGCATGGACGGAGCCTTGGGCCTTGTCTCAGTAGTCGTAGCCTAGTCTTGTGGTTGTCCTATCATATGAAATAACGTCTCTGAATGTCTTGTTCCAGCCCCCCTTTTTGGTTTTTTGGCCCCAGAGAGCAGTACTACTAGCAATATTACCCACATTCCCCAGGAACACATTCCTCAACCAAATCCAGCCCCTTTCTGTCGCGCGTCCAGCCAGTCATAGAAGCGTGTCGGTCGTCGGCAGCCTGTCCGCACGTCGGCCCTTGTTCTCTAAAGTAGGGAAGCCTCCCTTTTCTCAGCCGTTGGGGTTGCCCGCTGGAATGCACTCGCGGCAGCGGTCCATCCTACTCGGAGAAAGAAGGGCCCCGTACTCGAAACCCCCAAGGGCCTGGCCTTGTAAAGCCGCCACTGCACAGCGCGAGGCTCGCTGGCATGGAGTCCAGCGGCCCCAGCCTCCCTTGGCCAGGCTGTATCAACCAATAGAGAGCACTTGCGAGAAAAGTGGCGTCGCTGGATGGGGGCCCGACACGCGAGACTCGAGTTTTGCAACGACGTAGTACGGCGTACGAGTAAGTTCGTGCTACGACGACTCACCAGCAGTCGCTCACGCTCGCTCCTCGCTCGTGCATTCTTCATCGTGGCCCTCTGTCGGCTGCTGTATATTGCCTTGAACCAAGATGGCTGGTGTCGACAAGCTTCCAGAATCAAACAAAAAAACAAACAAAAAAACAAACAAAAAAAAGCCTCTTTAGAGCTCACACATTCACACAGTTGCAAAGCCTCCAAGTCTTGCTGTGGTTGGGGCCTCGATCCGCAGTGGTTTTTTTTGGCAAGGCTGGTTGCCAGCTGCTTGAGCACGAAGCAGGATCTCGAACAGGGAAGATCCAAAAAAAAGTTAGAAATTAAAATAAAATAAAATTGGACCCTTGCCCGAACGCCTCCCCGTTCGTAAGAACCTGACGCAAGCCAGAATCGGCCAGACCGTCTCTCGTTCGACGTGCAACCGTGATGACGATAAAATATGACCCTCTGCCCTCGCCCTTCCCTGCTGAGACGGCGGCTTCGTCTCCAGTTTGCCATCTCCTCTCCCCCCCTTTTTTTCTCTCTCTTTATTATTACTTCATTTCCATCCATCCCTAGATGTCTGCCATGTCTGCCAGCCCTTGATGTCCAGCTTGGATTCTGACACACCGTCTTTCTCTTGGCCCCTCCTGTCTTGCCAACTCTTGCTCCCTTTCCCTCTTGCCCCGTCTCTCTGCCTCTCTATATATAACACCTGCACGCTCATTTTCCCCTTCCCCCTTTGACCTCCCCCCCCTTCGCCATGTCAGACGCTCTTTTCGCTCGTTAGAACTCTCGGCATTTGGTTTTGTGTGTGTCCTCGTCCTTTTGATTCTATAGCACAGTCTGCCTGCACTCACTTGATAATACACACACCCACACACTCTCTCACTTGCAAATCCTCTCGTTTCTCTCTCTTCTCTCTCTTCTCTCTCTTCTCTCTCTTCCCCCCCTCTTCTCTTTCCCAGACACCCACACCCACACTCATTCTCAGCACACATACAATGGGGCCTTCACCTCTGACCAAGCTGGCTGCCGCCACGGCCGTGCTGATTCTGGCCCCAAGAAGGGCCTACGCGGACGAGTATCTCGGCTGCGTGGCTGTCAGCTCCAAATTCGCCACGACCACGGCGATTGATCCCAATGGGCCTGAGCCCTGTGCCGCCCACTGTTCCAGCGGCGGCTACGACTACTACGCCTTGGGCGAGCGGTATGTTTCTATGTTCTGGCGTCTTTTGTGTCGTTGTTTTCCCCTGCTTTCTTTTTTTGTCCTAACAGACCCAGATTCTGCCTGTGTGCCGCCGACAAGCCGACGATCTCGCAGACGTATGCCGACTCGCAGTGCTCGTTTTCCTGCAGCTCGCCATACGAGAGCAGCTCGTGCGGCGGCGAGCTGTCCAACTTTGACGTGATCTACAACCTCTACTATGCGGGAGGAAGCAGCGGCACAACCACGACCGGCAAGACCACGACCGGCACAACAGCAGCCAGCCCGACCGACGGCACAACCACGAGCCCCATTGCTGCGGGGACGACGACACCCACAGCTGGCACGACTGGCACGACCGGGACGACGGGCACAACCGGCACTGCCTCGGCCGACCCCGCCGACACCGGCAGCTCCGGCAGCTCGGGCGAGACGACCGTCTCGCAAGAGGTCTTTGTGTCGCTCGTAGACTGCAGCTGCTCAGACAGCAGCACGGCGACTACCGTGAGCACCGTGACGACGACGGTGCCGTGCAGCCAAGGTGAGACGAACAACGACGGCTGCAGCAGCGGCTCAACGGCCGCTGCAGCTTCCGCAGCTTCCACAGCTTCCACAGCTTCCACAGCTTCAGCTTCAACAGCTTCAACAGCTTCAGTATCATCAGCAACTTCCGCAACACCAGCATCTTCTTCCTCCGCCGCAGCTTCATCAGCATCCGCATCCGCATCATCATCAACATCGACATCAGCACCAGCATCAGCACCTTCTTCTCTATTAAAAACCGCTTCACCATCATCTCTACTGCCATCCTCGTCGCCATCCTCGCCATCATCATCGTTGCCACCATCATCGTCATCTTCCCCGAACTCACCCCAATCATCATCGTCTTCATCCTCAGCATCCAGCGCCGTAGCCTCCTCGCTGGACCCCTCCAGCTCCCGAGCATCTGCTTCTGCATCCGCATCTGCCTCTGATCCAGCGGCTGCATCCTCGTCAGCACACTCTTCTTCCTCCACTACCACGTCTACGTCTGCCTCCGTCTCTGCCTCTGCCTCTGCCTCTTCCGCGGTGCTTGCCGCCAACGCCGAAACAAGCATCACTGCCATCAGTGTGGGAGCCAGTTCTTCCACTCTCTCTTCCACTTCTTCCACTTCTTCCACTTCTTTCGTTTCTTTCGTTTCTTCTGCTTCTTCCACTTCTTCCACCTCTTCGGCTTCTTTTGTTTCTTCCGCTTCTTCCACTCCCTCTTCCGCCTCTTCTACTCATGTCCGCCGCCCTTCGTCCTCCTCGTCTTCAGTTTCGTCATCGCTCACAGCACCGTCGCCATCTTCGTCTTCCTCCTCTTCTCCATCCCTCTCTTCCGCCACCGAACTCAAAGAAAGCTCAACCACGGCTTCCATTTCGTCATTGTCTTCTTCAACACAACCACCGTCATCCTCCTCTTCATCGCCCTCACCATCATCCTCTTCTTCGTCGTCGTCCTCCTCTTCATCGCCCTCACCATCACCTTCGTCTTCATCATCGTCGCCCCCACCAACCGCTCCAATTGCAGTCTCCGACCGTCCTGCTTCCTCCTCTGCAAGCACGACGCCCTCGTCTACGCCACCCGCCTCTCCACCTGCACAAGCCGACCCTCCTGCTTCCTCCCCATCAAGCACGACTACTGAGGTAATACTAATTCCTGTGGTGCCCCTGAACACAGCTTCGTCCAAGTCTTTTGCCGATCCGAGCGCCTCCCCGGCCGCTCCGTTTGTCAACGGCACCACGACGGCCGTGTTCCCCTCATCGACAGGCGCGTTCCTGACATCGGTCACCACCGCCTCCTCGACGACGTCTCTGCCTGCTGTTGTGGTCACAGCAGGCGCCGGACTGGGCCGCCAAGGCGATGCTGGCAAGGCGCTGCAGACGACTGCCTGGTGTGCGGCGCTGGGCAGCCTGGTGGCTGCTGTGCTGTTTGCGTAAGAAGAGGCGGCAGCAAGCACACTTTGCGCTGGAAGACGCAAGAAAAGTGTCGAAAACCACCACACACACAAAAAAAAAACTAAAAAAAAAAAAAAAACCAACAAAAATCTCACCACGGGAGGACGGCGCCGGCGCCCTTTGCTGCCCGCTTCTCCCAATAAAAAAGGTTTGTTATCTAACGCAGTGCTCCACCCCCCCTCTCCCTCCGCACATTGTGGATTGGCATACCCCGGGTTTGCATACTAGATTGGGATGTGTTTTGTGTCTTGGTTTTGTTTTCTGTGAATTGTCTTGGTTGATTGGTCACATTTGCACTGGTGTCTGGCTGCTGGTCCCCAGGCTTTCCTCAAGAGCATTTTGTACATTTGGGCAGGTTCATTTTTTTTTTGGTTGTAATGTTTTGCATCATGTCTTAAGTTTTCGTATGGCAAGTAGAAAGAATAGATGGTCGTCGGTCTATTGCTTTTCATGCAGCTGGACAAAAAAAGTGCAAGTATCTTGCAGGCGTAGCCTTGGCGTATCGGAGTCGCTGGCACGCTGGCATGGGCCAACACCGGCCGGGATTGTGCCTCAGCAACGGGCTAAAGGTTGGCGGCGTATTGCAGTGTCGGTTTTAAGTTTTGGCGCGCAATGGTGGATTCCAGAGCCGTTGATAAGACCTGCTTTGTCGGATCTGGTGACTCAACTCCTCTTCTTTTTTTCTTTGCCGCTTCGCTTCCTCGAGACGTTTGCTAGAAGGGCACATTTTTGCGTCAACGATCTGGACCAACTCCGTGTCAAGCAACTGACCTAAACAATGCGTGTTAAAGAGGTAGGACCGTCCGGAGTAGCAGACTTGCCCTTTTTTTTTTTTTTTTTACCTCTTCTTTTCCTTGTACAGCATGCTTACTGTCTCCAGCTGCTCGTCTACCCTGTCAAGGGCTTGCGCCCCATCCGGCTGCAGGAGGCGGTGATCGGTCCGCAGGGCGTACTGCACGACCGCACGTTTATGTTGATGACGAGAGAGCGCAACAAGGCCGGGGGTCTGCACAAGATGCAGTTGTCGTCCTTTCCCGAGACGGCGCTGTTTTCGCAGGCCATCGACGGCGACCACTTGATCGTGACCTACCACCCACCGCCGGAGGATGTGCCTGGGCGGCAAAAGCCGGCTGCCACCATGGCGCGCACGGCGCCGCCGCCTCTGCGCATCCCGCTGAATCCTTCGCCGGACGAGCTGCAGCCGTATGCGGTCGAACTGCACGGGAGCCCAGCCGTCAGCGCTCGCATGGGCGACGCCTACGGCGCCTGGTTCAGCTCCTGCTTTGGCTTTGAGGTGATTCTGCTGTACATTGGCAAGGGCAAGCGCCCTGTTCTGGGGCCGACGATGCAGCCGCCGCCGTGGAAGCCTGGCGACAGCGAGCCGATTTCGATCGAGGGCGGTGGCGATGGTGGCGAGAGTGGCGGCAAGACCAACGGCAGAAGCAACAGCAGTAGCAACAGCAGCAGCAGCAGCAACAGCAGCAGCAGCAGCAGTAGCAAAACGAACATGGACACGCCGTGGCCGAGGCCGGCTGCTTTGCTGCTTGCTCTTTTGGGTGTTTTGGGTGTTGTGGGCGGCGTTCTTCACATGTTTGGCGTGGCGTCGCCGGACATGTCCGGGCCGGTGCTGCTGCTGGTGGCCTTGTCAGCAGCGGCAGCGGTGGCCGCGGTAGCGGCGGTGGCCCGGTGGCGATCGCGGGCCTCCGCTGCGGCGCCGGTCAGTTACTGGCTGACCTTTACCGACTGCGCGCCGATGATGGTGACAAACGAGGCGTCGCGCGCCGAAGTCAACCGGATGCTGTCTGAGGACGGGGCGACGCCGCCGGTCGATGTGCCGGTGTACAAGTTCCGGCCCAATCTGGTGCTCGACGGCGAGGGCGAGGCGGCCTGGGCCGAGGACTTCTGGGCGGCCTTGGACGTCAAGAGTGTTCGGGACCACGACAAAACCATCACGACGCACCTGATTCTCACCAGCAACTGCACGCGCTGCACGTCGCTCAACGTCGACTACGACACCGGCGCGCAGGCCGCCGGCCGGCTGGGCGAGGTGCTCAAGCGGCTGATGAAGGACCGGCGCGTCGACCTGGGCGCCAAGTACAGTCCCGTCTTTGGCCGCTATTGCTTTTTGGCCGGCAACCCCGACGCGCCGCCCTCGGCGACCATCCGTGTGGGCGACGAGGTCGTTGTGACGCGGCGGAACAAAGAGCGCACCGTGTTTGACTGGCCCATCTAGGGTTGTTGATGATGCTTTGATGAAAATCATCTTTTTTTTTGGGGGGGGGGGGGAAGAAAATGGTCTTTTTCGAGAGGGCGAAGGAGGGCGAGATCAAAGTTGAAAAGAGTCAAGGCAAGTTCACCTGCCTGCGAATGCACGTGTTCTGCATCGATGGGGCACGCCTTCCTTTCCTGTAACGCAGTCGTACGATGGTCGGTTGCAACTTCTTTTTTTCTTTTTCTTTTTTTTGCCCTTTGACGGGGGTGCCTGCCTGTTTGGTATCAATCCCCGGTTGTATGATAGCCAGCTGATATGAACGTTCTTGTCAAATTGCTTGCTTCCACAAAAAAAAAAAAATCATGACTTTTTTTTTTGTCTCCAACAAACTGAATATCAACATCTATCTTGTCCTCATGCCAACCTCTCGCTCTCACCCCAATCAGAAAGAATCCTCCATCTGCTGGCGGAGCTCTTCCTCTTCGCGAGCCTGGCGCGCCCGCTCCTCGGCATCGGCCAGACGCGCCATCTCGACGAGGGCCAGAAACCAGCGGGCCGCCTGCAGCTGCACGTCGTCGACGCTGTCGAATTGCTCCCAGGCCGTCAGCGCGTGCCGGCCGTACGCGCGCGCGCGGGCCCAGTCCTGCTTGTCCAGGTGGATGGACGCGCGGATGTCGTCGAGCTCGGCCGACAGCGTGGCCACGCCCTCTTCGGCCGTCGTGCGCTCCAGCTCGTCCGTGGCCCGCAGCGCCGTCAGGTGGTCGCCGTTGCGCGTCGCCTCGGCAATCTGCTGCTGCAGCTTGCGCATGTCGCGCCGCCGGTCTTCCGAGCGCGTCATGGCGTCGGCGTCGGCCCGGCACAGCGAGCAGCTGCAGTTGAAGTGCCAGTTGGCCTGCAGAAACGCCCGCCGCTCCGTCCGCGACTGCGTCAACTGCGTGTCTTGGTTTTATTGCGTGTGTTGGTTAGCTGGCCGGGACCTGGGCTCGGCGACGGTACGCTCGTTCCTGGGGAAAACTCACAGCTAATGGTCACCTCCTCGCCGGGCTGGATGTCCCGGTAGGCCACCACCTCGACCGCGAGCGTGCGCGGCGAAAATCGATAATAGGCGCTGTGCATGTCAGCCAAAAGTGCCAGGCAAAAGCCCCGGCCGAGAGGAAGCACTCACTTGGGATTGCAGGCATGGTTGACTCTCTATTGCTGTTAGTGAGTGGGCGGAGAACCCGAGGACGGCAGCGTGGCCAGAAACGGGGCGTGGGGAGGGAAAGGGGAGACAAACGGGAGAACAGGAGAACGGGAGAATGGGAGAACGGGCAAGCAAAAAGGACAGTTGGGACACGTCTGGGCTACCCACCGACAACTCTGGAAACAAGCCGAGATGCAGCTCTCTCTGCCCGAGGCTGACGCTGACCGTGTTGGTGCCCAGAATGGCATCCAGCTCGTCGCCGCCCCCCGTGCTCTTCGACAGCGCCAGCACGCGGGCCCGTGTCGACTCTGGCAGCTGGGCCAGAGCGCGCCGGATCATGCGCCGGCGCACCTTGGCCGGCTTTGCGTCTTCCAGAAAGTTCTTGCTGATCAGCAGCGCCGGCAGGTCCAGCATGAAGATCTCGCCCTGCTTCAGCTTGCGCTGCGCCACCACCCCCAGCCCGTGCGACGGCGTCCGCGACGGCTGGATCGCATAGGCCGGCTTTCCGCCCTTGCCACCACCCTCAGAGCTCACCCCGTTCACCGGCCCCGGCACCAGCACGCGCTGCCGCGACCCGCCATAGAACGGCCTCGCTTCAAAGGCGTCGATGCCCACCAGATCTGCCGCCGTCTCGGGCGTCGTCAAAAGACTGACGCCGTGCACAGGACCTCCGCCGCCCCGCCCGGCTCCGCCAAACGTCGCGTCCGTGTACAGGCAGTAGTTGAATTCGAGGCCGGCCCGCGGGCTGCTGTCATTGCCCGCCGCCTTGATGCATCGCACCGGGTGCGTCCACGGGTAAACCGGCGGCGCGCTGCGCCACAGCCGCAGCCGCTTGACGTCCGTCTTGGGCGGCGGACACATGGTGCGGTACGGACGCAAAATCGGGTTCAGCATCTGCACCGGACAGCTGCCCACCAGCGTCGGCTCGACCGTCTCGATTTTGGCCGCATGGCCGGCGACGGCTAGCGCGACAACAACGAGGGACAGCATAGATGCAACAGAAAAAAACAAAAAAAAAGAGGGCCGACCGAGGACAAGAAAGGAACAAAGTTTGAAAAAGTTGTCGGTCCCGTTCAAAGACGACAAAGCGGCGACTGCAAAGCTTACAGAATGGTTACAAAAAGCACAAACACAAAAGACTACGAGACAAAACCACGATCCGACGCCTCGCTATTACAAGAGGGCCACCACACGATGATGCCGCCATACTACAGCTCAACAATAACACGCTGTCCAGAATCCCTGTATTCAAGGCATTATGTCACAGCTGCTCTTCCAATGCATGCAAAGCGATGGGGAAGTGATGCAAAAATATCCGGCCGGGTAAAGAGAGCTTATTTCAAAGCTCGGCGGCACTCAGCGGACGCGCGACCTGGATTTATATTAGCGAGCGTTCCAGAAACCAGAGGAAGTCTGAGGATGCTGGGGTGGAATGAGCAAAATTGGTCAAAACGACAAAAGAAGAAAAAAAAAACCAAAAGAAAACCAAAAACGAAAAGCAAAGCCCATACAGTCCTAGGCGAAATAAGGGTGTGAAGTGTGAGAGAGGCTGAGCCATCGAACTTGTGGGCAGTCCTCATAGGCGATGAAAGCTGCGCACGATATGACAGCTTGCGCCTCGACAGCTCTGAAGGAGGCCCAACTGCCGTCGCTCAGAGTCGATTTTTGTGGGGACTCTGCGATGTCCGCCAATGCTGCGACCAAGGCTCAACCGCAAGGCTTTCGCACCAGCCCAACCTTCTCGTGTGGCTAGGCTTGGGACTGCCCCCCCCCCAATCTGGGGCTGGACTCACCTGAAATAAAAAATTCACCAATCCGCTCTCAACACAATCTCCAGTGACCCACGCGGAGAATGACAGCAAGCCCATGGCAGGGCGGTGTAAGCCTGAAGGCCTGGAGGCCCAAAGGCCCAAGCCGAGAGACTCAAAAGATGAGGAGGGTCTCTGGCTGCGGGCGCTATAAGGGAGGCGACCGCCGTTCAGGACTGAGGGCGAGACAAGAGAAACAAGGCAATCAAGAGGAACACAAGAAACGAAACAAGGAGAAGAACGACAAGACGAGACGAACGGATCGAGTACGGTAAAGAGAGGGACAAACGAGCAGAACCCTCTCTACAAAGACAAAAGCAGGCAGGGAACAAAAGAAAAGCAGGTCAAGAGCAGCTACGAACAGCAACGAGCAGCAACGAGCAGCAACGATCAGCAACGAGCAACGAGCAACGAGCGAGTCGCAGCAACAGACGCAAAACACAACCAATTCGTTTTCCTATCTACACATGGTCTTTTTCTACTTTGGCTGTTCGCCCCCGTCGTGGGCAGCTGGCAACGACTATTTCTCAGCCAGGTGAGCAGGCAAAAATGCAGCAGACGGCAAAAGAGGGCAGAGGGGCAGCAAAAATAAGGAAAGAAGGCGAGCAAAAGACAACTGGAGCACAGCATACTCAGGGCAATAGTGTACTAACAAAACCTGCGACAATAGCTGTGCATTGCCGCCCACCATCCAGACGCTGTGGGACCGCCTGGGCGAACATTCCCCGAGCCCGTCGCTGGCCGGCACTTGCATCGACTGGCTGTCTACCAGCGTTGATGGCTCGTACTGCGTGATGTTGAAGGATGGATCAAGTGAGTTCAGGCTTAATACAAAATAGAAGGGGGGGAGGCATGGCCAGCTGACAGGATGTCCAAAACGGCAGTCATCTCGAACCGCGCCGACCTATTGCAGACCATTGAGCTTCTGCGCCATAGCGGCTGCGATGCCGCCGTCGACCACGTTAGCCTGTCGCCCTACGGGGCGTATCTGGTTCGTCTGTCGACCGGCTGTGTTGTTTGTTCGCCTGCGTCGTCTGGCCGCTTTCCCGATGCCTTTGCTGCCGTGGCCCGCCAGCACGGAGTTGACGTTCTCAGCCGCGCTGGCCATCGGCAGGCCAGTCCGCTAGAGTCTGTCTTTTTTGGGGCTGGCGACGTGATGCTTATCCGTGCGGCCAACGACACGCTGTTGCTCAGCGGAGACGGCAGCCCTCTGTCGGCGCGGCTGCAAGCGGAGCTGTACGCCATGACGCGCCGTGGCAGCAAAAGCAGCAGCAGCAGAAGCAGCAGCAGAAGTAGCAATAGCAGCAGCAGAAGTAGCAGTAGCAGCAGCAGCAGAAACGTTGGATTTCGGCTTGGCAAGCGCTGCATGCTCTGTCCTTGGGATGCCGACCTGTTCTTTCTCGAGTTTGCGTCTGTTGACACGTGTACGAGTAGAGCGGCGGGCATGGACGATTTCGCCAGTGTCCCCAGTATTGCTGGAGCTGCCTCTGCTGCCTCTGCCGCCTGCCCTGCGTCCACGATTTACTCCTACAATGTGTGTGGGATTAGCCTCAGCGCAGCCAACATGCAGGCGCTTGTCGACAACCAGCCGCCGTCGGATCCGTTGCTGCATTCGTGGCCATGGCCTGTACCAGCATCGCCACCGTTTGCTCCCAAGACGCCGGGTGGGCTGCAGGCACCACACACACAGTACGCACCAACACCGCCGGCTCCCATGACCCCGGCCAGTGGTCCGGCGGTCGCCGTCACATCTGCATCGCGGGCTCCTACTCCGCCATCGCGCGCGCCGTCATCGCGTGCTCGGTCTCTGCGCTCGCCGTCTTTATCGCCTGCGCCGCCCATGCCGTCGCCCGTCTCGCAAAGCCAAATCGACACGTTCGTGCAACGAGTAGCGATGCCGGACGAGATCCGCGCCGCGGCCGAGTGCATATGGGACGAGGTGACACAGGCGGCAGCGGCGACAGCGGCGACAGCGGCGACAACGGCGACAACGGCGACAGTGCCGGCGGAAGCGGCTGCAGGCTGGACGACAGGCCAGGCACAGAAGACGTGTCTGACGGCGGCCGAGGCGGCCAAGGTGTTTTTGGCGCTGGGGCTGAGCCCGGCGGCGCTGTCGGAGGTGGTGTGGGCCAAGAAGGGTGGCCCAGCGGGTAATGTGGACGAGGCGGACGTGGAAGGCCGGGAAAGCGATGAGGACAATGCCGGGACGCTCAGCCGTGAAGCATTTGTGCAGGCCATCTACCGGATGGCCGTGCATAGGCATTTGAGCGCATCGGCGCGTGCAGAGCGTGCAGCCGAGAAGACCCAAGCCAAAGCGAGCGACGCATCTCGCACAACCGACACGACACGCAGCACGTTGCCGCCCACGCCGCCGCCAGCCGGCTCGGCACCGGCCGGCGACGGCGACTGCTCGACAAAGGCATACATGGCCAAGCAGTTGCGAGCGTCGCTGCTCGGGAGCATCGTGGCGCGGCCAGCGGCTGCTGCAGGCGCAGGTGCGGGCGCAGGCGACGACGTGACGCGCTGGGACGACGTGGCCGGTCTGGCGGCAGCCAAGGACGAGCTGCAGGAGGCGGTCGTGTTTCCGCTCCGGTTTCCGCACATGTTCCAGGGCGGCAGCGGCAGCAAGACCAGGCGGAGGCCGCCGCGCGCCATCCTGCTGTACGGGCCGCCGGGCACGGGCAAGACGCATGTGGCCCGGGCGGTGGCGGCCGAGGTGGACTGCACGCTGTTCAGCATCAGCGCGACGGACCTGACGTCCAAGTGGCAGGGCGAGAGCGAAGGGTGAGTTTTGTGTGTGTGTGTGTGTGTGTGTGTGTGTGTGTGGTCCCCCTTTTGTCCCGTCCAGGCGTGTGCACGAGACTAATGTATGACAATGCTTTCTGCATGCAGACTTGTGCGAGAACTGTTTGCGCTGGCACGCGAAAAGAAGCCGTCGGTCGTGTTCATTGACGAGATCGACGCGCTGTGCGGGAGCCGTGACGGGGCCGGAGGTGGCGACGGCGGCGGCGGCAACAACAACAACAACAACGGCGGCGGCGGCGGTGGCTCAGACACCAGCGCCCGGGTCAAGACCGAGTTTCTCGTGCAGATGGACGGTGTCGGCCACGGCAGCAACGACGGCGTGCTCCTGCTGGCGGCGACCAACCTGCCGTGGGCGTTGGATCCGGCGGTGCGGCGGCGCTTCCAGAAGCGCATCCACATTCCGCTGCCGGACGAGGCGGCTCGCCGGGCCATGTTTGAGCGCGGCGGCGAAGAGGCCGTGTTCGAGACTGCTGTGGGGCAGCGCGCGCTGGACGTGCTGGCCGCCAGCACCGACGGCTTCTCGGGCAGCGACGTGGCCAACACGGTGCAGGACGCGCTGATGATGCCGGTCAAGCGCGTGCGGGCCGCCACGCATTTCCGGCTGGTGGAGGGGCCGACGACGACGAGGGCGACGACGACGAGGGCGACGATGACGAGGGCGACGATGCCCGTAGCAGGCGAGGCGGCCGCAGCGGACAATATTGCCTCCGGCCATGGCGCCGTCGACTGCATTTCCGACGCCGCTTCGGAAGCGAGCTCTGACAACAACAACGACGTCGACAACGCCGACGACTGGTGGGTGCCGTGCGAAGCCGACGACGACGGCGCCCAGCCAATGACTTGGAAAGACGTGCCGGGCGGCCGGGCGCGCGCGCCGCCGCTGACGGTCGAGGATTTTCTCGCGGCAGCGGCGCGAGCCAAGCCGTCGGCATCGGCAGCCCACGTACAGCGCTGTCTTGAGTGGACGCAAAAGTACGGAGAAGAAGGCGGGTGAGCAGCAGGTTGTGGGGGAGAGGCTATTGTGAGTGTTTTTGGAGAGTGCCTTGGCTGTTCTAAAGAGAGACTTGTCTCGGTCAACGCGATCGCATTCACACTTTCTGGCATACCAGCCGACATCAGACACCATCCATTTCACATATTACTTTAACTAGGTATAGATAAGAAAAGATGTAGGTATAAGACAGAACTTTTTGAGAAAATTCGTCCACGATCACGCGACGGGTCGACACAGATTGCCAACACAGATTACACAAGTGCGCCCACAGACACACTCTCACATGGAACACACGCAAGCACACGCAAGCACACGCAAGCACACGCAAACACACACACTCTCACACTTGCAAACACACGCATGCACGCTCTCTCTCTCTCCCACACTCAACACTCTCCCAGCACACTACTCGCTCTTGGCAGCAACGCCGTCGTCGGAGGCGTTGGCGGCCGGCGGCGACGGCGGGTCATCGCGCGGGATGTGCTTGATGTCGGCCATGCCGTAGTAGGCAATGGCGGCGACGCCGAGCACGGCCGACAGCACGGAAAAGGCCATGGCGGCCTCGCCGCGCGGGGTCCAGCCGTCGGGGATGTCCTTGGGCTGGCGGTTCTGGTCCTTGAGGTTGAGGAAGTCGACGGAGTCGGCGGCGGCGTTGCCGGCGGTGGGCACGCTGGCGGCGGCGCAGGCGGCATAGTGGTCGTCGGGGATGTCGATGCGCGAGGGGATCTTGTCGGGGGCCTCGATGAAGAGCATGGCCAGGCCGGAGGCCAGATGCCAGTCGATGTGGCAGTGGAAGATCCAGACGCCCGGGTTGTCGGCGACGAAGCGCAGGACGACGTAGCCCTGGGGCGGCAGGACGACGACGTCGCGGCGGACGGGGAAGGCGGGGAAGTCGGAGTGGTTGGACGGGTCGTAGGGGACGGGGTCGCCCTCGAGGAAGTCGTTGAAGTGGGGGCCGTAGGGCGGGGCGCGGTCGATGACCTGGAAGTTGTGGCCGTGCAGGTGGAAGGGGTGGGTGCCGCCGTCGGCGTTGTTGATGACGATCTCGACGACCTGGTTGTGCTGCAGCACGACGGGGTGGGTGAACTCGCCGTAGATGAGATTGTTGGCGCGCAGCTCGTCGTCGCCGGCCGAGAGGGCGGTGAAGAGCGAGGGCACCTTGGGCGGCGTGTACGTGATGTTGTTGAGGAAGGCGTAGTTGGCGCCCGTCATCAGGTTGATCATGTAGACCGTCACGTTGATCTGGATGTCCGGCTCGGGCAGCAGCGCGAGGCCGTCGGTGGGCACGAGCGCGATGTCGTCAAACGCGACGAGGTCGTCGCTGGTGGCGGCCGTGATGTTGGCGGGCTCGAGCGGGGCGGCGTCGTCGAGCACGAGCCAGTGCGTGTTGTTGAGCTGCAGGTTGGACGGGATGCCGTCCATCAGGTCCGAGTCGGCCACGGTGACGATCTTCCAGTTGCCCTCGTCGGCGGCGCCCGTGGTGACGAGCACGCTGTAGCGCTGGGCGACGGCCAGGTAGAGCGTGTCGGCCGTCTGCGGCTGCGTGTAGACGCCGTCGACCTCGACAATGGTGAAGTTGTGGCCCTCAATGTAAAAGTACTGGCCGATGAAGGCGCCGGTGTTGATGAGGCGCAGCAGATACGTCGTGTTCGGCTTGACGGCAAACTTGTTGGCCTGGGCGTCGTTGAGCAGGAACGAGTCCGGGATCGGCTCGGCGCCCGACGGGTTGTACAGCGACATGAACTGCGCCGACAGCACCTCCTGCATCTCGTGGTACCAGTCGCTCAGCGTCATGACAATCTCCTCGTCCACCTGGTCGGCAAACGGCGCCTCGGCGTCGTGCACGATCAGCGCCTGCCGGTAGCCGTCGGGGTAGCAGTACTCGGTGTGGCAGTGGTACCAGTACGTGCCGTTCTGGTTGACCGTGAAGTTGTACGTAAAGTCGGCCCCCGGCGCAATCGGGCACTGCGTCACCATGCTGGCCCCGTCCATCTCGTTGGTGCCGTTCTGGAACATGCCGTGGAAGTGGATCGACGCGCTCTTGTCGCCCAGCCCGTTGTGCATCTTCACCACCAGCTGGTCGCCCTTGTCGACCTCGATGATCGGCAGCGGCCACGCCCCGTTGATGCCCACCACCTTGCGCTCTGCCATCCCGTCGGGGTTGGCCATCACCCACGACACGTTGAAGTCGTACGTCACCGTCTTGGCCGCCGCCGCCGCCACCACGGCCAGCACGGCCGCCAGCGAGAAGCGCATGGCGGCGAGGGAGAGAGGGAGCAGAGGAGGGTGAAGAAAAGGAAGAGACAGGAGACGAGACGAAAAGCAAGACGGGAGACGAAGCAAGAAACACGTAAAGGATAAGACGGGAGAAAAGACGGGAGAAAAGACGGGAGAGAGTGGAAAGAGAAAGGGAATGCGATCAAGAGGAATTAAGAGAAAGACGGAGAAGTTGGGATAATGACGACGAAGGCGGGATAACAGAAGACGGGAGAGAGAGAGGAATGACCAGGAATAAGAGAGGAGTGACCAAGAAGAGGGAGGAGTGACCCAGAAGAGAGAGGAGTGGCTGGAAAGAAGAGAGGGGAGAAGTTGGGGGAACTGAAAAGACGAACAGATAAAAAACAAACGGAGACGATCCAAAACGAGAGACTCTGCCCTCACCATGCAATCTGATCAGATAAAAAAAAAAAAAAAAAGAATGGGGAGGAGCCGAAAAAGCTAGCTCCGTCCTGCTGGAGGGCTACTTGGCCCGCCCTGGTTTTTTTTTTTCGGGTTTTGTTTTTCTTTTTCTTTTTCTCGGTTTTCTCTCGTCCAAGCTAGAGAGCGGCACCGGAGGTTGTGTTGCGTGGAGGACGTGAGAGGAAGCGAGGGTGTGAAAGGCATTGTTGCTCGGAGTGCGAGTTCTAACTCCTCGTCTGGTCGACCTTGTCTCCGTACCCTGTACTTTGCCATGGGGGGCTCATGTAGCGGGTACACCAGGACAGCCCGAGTACGTACTCGTCCTTCTCGCCGGCTAAGCTGCAGCTAAGAAAAAAATGGGGTGGTGGGCTTTTGTCTGTCGATGTAATAATCTTCAAAGCAGACTAAATACCAGTTACAGAGAGAGAGGCCCCAAAGTAAGAAACCTGTAGGGACTAGGCCCGCGAAGGGCAATCAGCAGCGGCCGCCTGTGCCGCCAGCTCGTGGTCGTGCTTGCCCGTCGTACTCGCTCGTACGAGCCAGCCAGGGTATGAGCGTTCGAGGCACTATCCATATCCATACTAAGTCATAAGACGTCGTATGTCGTTCCTTCCCTGCCACCTCGCCCTCAATCCCCCCCCCCAGCTCTCCACCCGCGAGCTTGGCTGAGAAAGCGGTGGACCTCGGGCAATACGAGCACGGAGCACTACTGAGCAGGACGACGGAGCACTACGGAGCACTACGGAGCAGAACGCAGCACTATTGAGGTAACTATTGCCGGCCCTGCTGCTGCCAGCAAACGGGCCTTGTCCACTGCATGGAAAAAAGCCACGAGGGAGGAGGAGCCGAAGTCGGCCAGCTGAAAAATCGACCCTTTTCGACAACCTCGTTCTCGCCCGAGAAAAAAAGGAAATTAAACAATGACGTAAAAATGGCCAAGATGAAGGGAAAGACGAATGATTGCCAAGATGACAAGATGAAGGAAAACAAAAAAAAGTCGGGTGTTTCGCAAGGGTCGTTGCGTCGTACGAGGGCCGACTGTTGCCAAGAAGGAGGAAAAAGTACGCGAAGAAGAAAAATTTTTGCGCTGCGTAAAATTAGCATGGAAAAACGGATCAGATAACTTTAATGGCGCTGGGGGGCCTGGCGCCCTGTGTTGCGCTTTTTTGGTCGGCATCGCAGCAATACGATGGCATAATACTCTGCAGTCTGCCGGGGTCCCCCTTCATTTCCCTACTTCTTCAGTGGTCTGTCAAATTTTTTCTTTTTTTCACCCTAGTGTATCAGTCATTTAGCGGGGGCTACACAACAAAACCCGCAAAAAAAAATAAAAAAAAAAACACAGGGGAGGTATGGTAATTGTTAGGTTATCAGACGATCAGATAATTTCAAGCACGCAAGTGCGACCCGTCCACACTTGCCATTTTCTGTAATACGAGCAATACGATGCGCCTTCTGCTTTGGGCCGCACACACAAACACACACAAAACGTCCTGCCACGTATTGCAGCACAGGCCTCCAAGCCAGGAAGGAAGGACCGTCAGCTCAGAGCATTTGTGGCAGGCGCTTTGAGTCTCCGTACTCGTAATATCATACAACAAGTCAAATCTTTTTTTTCTTTTGAAAAAAAAAAAGACAAAGGTAGATGCAAAATTCCCGTCACAAAACAGCCACATGCCCAGAATGGCCAGACGCCAAGACTGCCCAGACCTGTCTAAAGGTCGGGGCGCATCGCATTGGAAACAGTCAAGAGTTTTCGTCAGCGCTTAGGAAATGCTTGTGCCTGCACATGCACCCCACTCATGAGTTTACTAGTATGGATACATCTGACCCTCGCTTCGCATTGCTCTGCTCGAACGTACGGAGTATTCCATATTATTGCTTCGACAGGTGTACCAAGAAAGGTGAGTGCGCCGAGCTTGGAATGTGCCAAGCGAGCCGCACGGCACTCAAGTTCGCAAGCAATC
This sequence comes from Raffaelea deltoideospora, assembly GCA_019925385.1. Taxonomy (NCBI): domain Eukaryota; kingdom Fungi; phylum Ascomycota; class Sordariomycetes; order Ophiostomatales; family Ophiostomataceae; genus Raffaelea; species Raffaelea deltoideospora. The sequence goes on along the minus strand of JADHKP010000066.1, from coordinate 11,237 downwards.
CTCTTTGTACGGAGCGTACTCCGTCGCAAGCTCGCCAAGACCCCAATGAAGAAAAAACCACGAGTGAAACCAAAAAAGTGCGAAATTGAACAGTGGCATGTGGCATTCTCGGCTTTTGCTGTTCGACTGATGGATACGGAGCTATGGGACATTGCAGCAAAGAGAAGCACCAGGGCGAAGGGCACCGAAGCAGCCGGCGCGAGCTCTACGAGGGCACTACTCGTTCTTTCGTGGATCCAAACCGTACTTTGTACCGAGTTCCAACCGGCTGGTGGAGAGCGCCGTAATGCGCCATAAAGCCATTAGAACCTCTAGCGTGCCACGCCGACAGTCTCTTCCCAAGGGGTATTGAATGGCCCGCTGATGGCGCTGATTGCCGATGGTGCGGACCAGAAAAAGCGAATGGCACTGATTCACGGTTCCTTTTTCCTTACGTTTTGGGGGTGTTGCTTCGCGCAGGACGAGACATTACACCCTCGGCTTAAGGGCCTCTGTCGTACGAGCAGCCCAAACGAAATGCTGGCTCGCATTGGCCGTTTCATCTCGGCTGCCACTCGGGTCTTGTTGGCTTTTTTTTTGGTTGTGTGCTTGGCAACTTTCAACGGGGGTCCAGGCAACTTTTGGTTGTCTGTTATTTGTTTTGCGCTTTGTGTTTCGCGGGCGGTTGCGATCAGATAACAAAAACACAGCGAAGCAAAGGGCCAAAACGCCCCCCCAATCCGGCAGGCAGCCGAGCAAAAGAGATACAATGTTCTCCGTACACTGTACCTTTTCCAGAGTACGATTGCAATGAAAAAGAGGGCAAAAAAAAAGAAAAAAAGAAAAACCATCAAATTGGCTTAGGACCAAAGGAGCAAAAGCAGACGAGAAGAGTGATAGTCGACATCAGTCTTACACGAACAGGTCGCAATTAATTCCGCTGGAAACCCGTTGATTGGGCCCCCCCACTGCTGAAGCTGGCTAATTAGCTCCGTCTTAGCGGGGACAGAGTTCCCCATCCCACCACATCTCCAAGTCGAGAAAGGACAAAGGTACCAGGTACCTATGCTACCAGGTATTATGCTTCACATCACTTTGTTTTTTTCTGCTTCATCCTACGAGAATCTCATGTGCCATTACCAGGGCCTGGTGGCATGCGCGCTCGCATGACTTTCATAAAAGTCATGCTTCAGAACTGGGATCATGCAACTGGCATGTTTTTCCTCTTTTTTTTTTCAAAAAGGCCATTTTTTTTGGACCAGCAATCTTGGCATTGCTGTCTTGCAAGGCTGGCCTGTCCATCAGATAACAATGCCCCAGCGAGAAAAAAAAAAAAAATATACAGGTTCCATCAGATAAGACGCGAAGCTACACAAAATACGAGTACGACCTACAACGCCCGATAATAGCCCGCCCACTAGACTATGGACCCCCTAGCTCACATTTCTAGCCAGCAAACAGCAAACACCAGCCAATCCCCCCCCCCCCCCCACCATCCCGTTTTCTTCCTTTGCTCCTACTCGTACACTTCAAACTTTGCATCCCATCCATCCATCTAACCCACACACCCTCTAATACTCCTCAATATTACAAGATACCCACAGCTCCCCCCTCGTGCATGAAGAAAATTTCCAACTACTCTTCCCGTTTTGTGTTTCTCTTACTCTCTTGTTTGTCGTTTCTCTTATTCTCCTCCCTCGCTTAGTTCCCGTCTAATTTCTCGTCTGCTTTTTCTCTTCCTGGCCCTGGGTCCTTTGAATCGCCAAAGTACCGTGTACTCGCACCAAAATACCCTTACCTCGGCCAATCTTTCCTTTTTACAATCGCTTGCCGCGCTTCAAGCTTCTTCTTTCCTTCTGCTTCTCGTCACTCGTCACCTTGAAAGTACAACTACGACGTACGTGGGTGCCTCCCATCCCCTGATGCTTGTTTGCAGCTCTCAAGTCCCACTTGCACCTCTCACTAGCTAGCTAGCTCTCATTTTCTCATTTTTCTCTTTTCTTGGTTTTTCTTTTTTTTTCTTTTTTTCGGTTTTTTTTTATCTTCCTCGCCAGTGGGGGCTCCGATCATCGTTCCTCCATCCTCCGTAAGGCGGAGGCCCAGACAAAAAGAAAAAAAAATTCATCTCGGTCTGTTCGTCTCGGTACGGTTCCTCCTCATACTCCTTACCCGTGGTGCCACAGCTCCTCGTTCACTTATCTCTCCTCCATCTCTACACCCACGCCCTCTCGGCTCGCCTTTCCTCCCTCTCCTTTGCACACCTCTCTGTCTCTTCTCTGTCTGTCTGTCTGTCTGTGCCCCCCCTTCCCTCTCTTTCGCCATTTGTCTATCCATTTTGGGGCCCTTTTGTTTTCTTTTCCCGTTCCCCTTCCTCTTTGTTCCTTTTCTCTCACGTTCCACCCGGCCGATTCTTTATCCTTCCCACGCCCGCTGTCTGCATTGTTCTCTCACCTCGATCCTTGATTCTTCTTTTTCATCATTTTCTTCTGCCTTCTCCCCTGCTTACAACCGTCACAGCTTCACGGCAAGCGGCAGCAAGATTCAGTTCAGACCTCTCTCCTCCCCAGCCGCCGCGCCTCTCTTTGCTCTTCTGCGGCTTCTGCAGCCACCACCACCACCACCGAACCTGCCTTGTTGGCCTTTGCGCTGCCCGAACCGCCACGATGGGGAAGAACGTGTTTGCAGTGCAGATTTTCTTCATCGTGTTCCGCGAGTGTTTGGAGGGCGTCATCATTGTGTCGGTGCTGTTCTCCTTCCTCAAGCAGGTGCTGGGCGGGCCTGACCAGGACCGAAAGGTCTACAGACGACTGGTTCGACACGTGTGGTACGGGTCGCTGGGCGGTATCCTGGTGGCTCTGATCATCGGCGCCGGCTTCATCGGCGCCTTCTACAGCCTGGGCAAGGATGTGTGGGCCAAGTCGGAAGATCTGTGGGAGGGCATTTTCTATCTGATTGCCTCGATCATCATCACGGCCATGGGGCTGGCGCTGCTGCGCGTCAACAAGATGCAGGCGAAGTGGCGCGTCAAGATTGCCCAGGCGCTGCTGGCCCACCACTCCGTCAAGGAGAAGGGCGTGCTGCACTGGCTGCGCGACTGGGGGCGGCGCAACGTCATGATCCTCCTGCCCTTCATCACCACGCTGCGTGAGGGCGTCGAGGCCGTCGTCTTTGTCGGCGGCGTGTCGCTGAGCCTGCCGGCCACCGCGTTTCCCATCCCCGTCATCACCGGCATTCTCGCCGCGCTGATCATCGGCTTTCTGCTCTACCGCGGCGGCAACGTCATGTCCATCCAGATCTTTTTGATTTTCAGCACCGCCGTGCTGTACCTCATCGCCGCCGGCATGTTCAGCAAGTCCGTGTGGCTGCTGCAGTACCACCACTTTGCCAAGAAGGTTGGCGGCGACGTGTCCGAGGCTGGCGATGGCCCCGGCTCCTACAACATCAAGGACACCGTCTGGCACGTCAACTGCTGCAACCCCGAGCTCGACCACGGCTGGGACATCTTCAATGCCCTCTTTGGCTGGCAGAACACCGGCACCTACGGCTCCGTCATCTCCTACAACGTCTACTGGCTCTTCATCATCGTCTGCATCCTCGCCCTGCTCTACGAGGAGCGCAACGGCTACCTGCCACTGGCCAAGCCCACCCTCAACCTGGCCAGCAAGATTCCTGGCCTCCGCGGCTGGGCCAACCGTCGCATTGCTGCCCACAACGCCGTCGACCAGGAGAATGTCGTCAAGCAGGTCAGCGCCAGCCACATGCTGGCTCCGGCCCCCGCCACCACCGAAGCCGCCGTCTCGGCAAAATAAAGGGCGAGGGGGTGCCACTTCATGGCAACTCCATGCACCTGGAGGAGCGCTGTTAGGAGCTCTTGTGATTTTTGATGTCGTCTTGAGATCTCAAGAGTTCCGTCCACCCCATTCCTTTTTCCGTCTCCATTATCACTGGTCAGAAACGCAACAGTCCTGTTGTGTATCCGATTGTTAGCCAGCAAGCAGGGGCTTGGTGTTGAGCAACTGGCTGTGTTTCTTTTAAAGAAGCAAAAATAAGCAAAAAACGAAAGCGGAATAATATACTCTGGTGTTGCTGCTTTCGTCGTGGTTGTCACTGTTTACTCTGTTATGTTCTTTTTTTTTTGTTCGAGGCGGTTTGTTGGCTGTCGTGGTTGATGTAGTGATGTAGTGTAAACGTGTGGGAGAAGGAGAACGATGGGGGAGATGAGGCAATGAAAGGGGGAAAGAGGAAAAAGTTCTATTTCGATAATACCATTTTCTGATGCGGCAGTTGCATGTGCAGAGCCGGTGGATAAATTTTACTTTGTCATTTTGGCTGAAAGACGTGTTTTTTGCTCTTCGTGCATATGCTGCTCGTGTTTCTGTTGACTTGACTTGCACATTCCCAGCCAGCCGGTCTGGAAGACTCTTCAGCTCTACCCAAAGGGTACATTAATTCTTGAATTGTACCGTATCATCGATGGTACATCTTGCCTTTGCCGCCAGCTTGGGCAGGCAGCTGGCCGGGTCAAGGCGCTTTTCGTCTCGTGCTCTTTTTTCCTATTCCGTTCGTTTCTATTGACATTTTTTTTCCTTTGGCGATCCGCAAACGTCAGAATGTGGCCTGGCAGTTTTAGGTCTTTGATCTTTCATTGCCTCCCGTTTATTTGCCCCAAAGTAGAGCCGGAGAGATAAAACGGGACGTTGGTGTTTAGGAACAGGGAAGAAGTAGACCAGCCTCTTTTGATAGCACAACTTCCTTCCTCCTTTGTGAACAAGGAGGGCGACCAAAAGGGCCAAACAGATAAAAAAAAAAGACTTGGAAAAGACCTGGGGGTCCTTTCTCAGCTTTCTCTCCATCTTTCTTGCCCCTTTCAATGGCTCTTTCAATTTTGGCCTCGTCCGATTCGAGGCAGCCAAAAAATAAGACTTTTTTTTTTTTTTTTTTTTTTTTTTTTGCAAAAAAAGGAGGCGCATCGCAGAGCAAAGCTTGACGGCAGCTTACTCGTACTTATTGGGAACAAAAACGCCATATGGCACAAGAAAAAGCAACGTATCTTTTTGACATGTCCTTTGCTCCGTCCGGGAACAGTAGAACGGATAAAGGTGCAGAAGCAACCTCCGCCTTTTTTTTTTGTTTATCTTTTCTTTCCTGCCGCCGGAAATCATGAATCATGAAGCATCAAAGATAATCCCCGTGATCGCAAAGTCACGAGTTAGATGAATGTCACACTCTGTCACATGAAATAGCACGTGGATATGGCACGTGATAAAATCACGTGAACTATTCAAGCAATCTATGGATACTTGAAAAAAAAACTGAAGTACGGATGAGAAAAACACAAAATGCAACATGCTTGTGTCGTCTTCCACGCGTGTTGTCGATTTACGAATACAAAGCAATACGAGATGTGGCGATGAACTTGATCGTTTGTTTGAGAATACGAAGTATGGATACTAATTTGGAGTAAAAGTGATTCCAAAGCGAAATATCCATATCAGGAACGATGACATTATCCATACTTCGTATTCGATATAAGCGCAAAATTCGTACTGTCTTCGATACGAAGTCTTCGTAAACACAACTCGTGTTCGAAATTGCTCCGATGCTGCGCCTCCACTGACTGGCATTCGTCAAGGGGGGGGAGAGTCGTCGTCAGCCAATGGTCAGCGGGGCTGCCCTCTTTTTCCTTACTCGTATATGGATACGAAGGTACTTTGCACTTTTCCTTAGCACTGTGCTGACAAAGGCAGGCAATTTGGCGAGCATTTGGCTGTGCGGTACAAAGGTTCGAGGCAAATTGAACACTGCTAAGCCAGAAGAAGGCAGGGCCTAAAGACTGGATGGAATCCCAATTTCTGCGATTCTGGGGCGGCTACAGGGGGGATTGTTCCCTTTTTAGGGTAGCGCATTGCTTGTTTTTTTACGGTGCTCCGTAATATTGCTTGTCTCCTCTGCTGACTCGTACTTCTTTGGCGTCCTAAGTGGGGAAAGTCCTTCACTTCGGCCTTTGATTGGCTCTGGAGGGCACCCCTTCACGCCCCTTCTCCTCTTTCCCTCCCGTCTCTATTCGCTCCCCTTTCTTGGCTTACCTCGTGTCTTTCTCTTTCTTCCTCTTCATCCGACATCTCCAAAACCTCGATCCGTCTTGCCTCTTGGCACAACCGTTTTTTTTTTGTTCGACAATACCACGATTGTTGTTGTCTTTCGCTCGTTTATCTCGTCTTTGTCTCTTGTTTGCTTTTTTTCCCCTTCTCACTTTCTTCAATTTTTTTTTCTTCTCCCCGGCTCTCTTCTTTGGATCAGCTTTCTTTGCCGCCTCTTCCGACCCCCCCTCCCCCCCCATTTTAGGTATCTTGCTGTTATCGCGACCTCTGTCTGTGTCGGTGTTATTGGATCAACACCACTTCAAGGCGCTCTCGATATTGGAACCGACGGACCTTTTTGACGGAACAGTCCGCGTTTTGGTCGATAGGTGTGGCTCGGCAGTCGGCAATGCTCACCGAATTGGTGGCTTGATCAGAGCATACTCGAAAACCTCAACCTCAACCTCAACCTCGATCCCGAACTTTTTCAATTTTAATCTGCCACAATGGCTCCGTCTCTCGTTAAGCTCTTCCTCCTCGGGGTCTGTGCATCCACGGCCAGCGCCCAGATCCAGATTGACATCACATCAGCAGGTGAGTGCTTGCTTTCATTGCTCTCGCTCTGTTTACAATCTTTTTTTTTTCCCTCGCATGTCGGGTGGCCCGGTGCTGGCCCGGTGCTGGCCCAAACGCGCCCATTTGCTGCACGACCAAATGCTAACTTCCCCCCCCGTAGCCTCGGTCAAGAGCGCTATGAAAACTGTCGCCTACAACCTCATGTCCTACTACAAAGGCAACGAGACCGGTACGTCTCCAGGCTTGTTTCCATGCCGACTCGATTTCTGTGGTGGAAATTAAATCGCGGATATGTTCTAACAAAGCTTGCAGGCCAAACGCCCGGCATTCTGCCAGGACCGCCACCAGCAGGTCCGTACTACTGGTGGGAAGGCGGTGCACTCTGGGGCACCATGGTGGACTACTGGCACTACACGGGCGACTCGACATACAACGACGTGGCCAAGTACTCGTTGGTGTTCCAAGCCGGCCCGCCGGAGAACAGCTACATGCCGCCCAACTGGACGGCGTCGCTGGGAAACGACGACCAGGGGTTCTGGGGCATGTCGGCCATGCTGGCGGCCGAAAACAACTTTGAAAATCCGGCCGAGGACGAGCCGCAATGGCTGGCGCTGGCCCAGGCCGTTTTCAACACGCAGGCCGATCGCTGGGGCACCGACTATTGCGGCGGCGGTCTGCGCTGGCAGATTCCCTTCTCCAACAACGGCTACGACTACAAGAACAGCATTGCCAACGGCATCTTCTTCAACCTCGGCGCCCGCCTGGCGCGCTACACCGACAACGCCACCTATGCCGACTGGGCCACCAAGACGTACAACTGGACCGAGTCCATTGGCTACATCGACCAGAACTTCAACATCTTTGATGGAGGCCACGTCGAGCAGGAATGCACCGACATCAACAAAGCCCAGTTTTCCTACGTGGCCGCCGTCTTTATCCAGGGCTGTGGCTTCATGTATAACTATGTGAGTATCCCCCGGAGAGGACTCTTTTTTTTTTTTTCTTTTTTTTTTTTTTTTTTTTTTTTTTAAACGGGCGCCACTTTGTGACTGACAAGCCAGACAAACGGCGATGAGGTGTGGAAACAACGCATCATCAACCTGACCAACCGCACGCTGGAGGTGTTCTTCCCCAACGGCGTTGCCGTGGAGCTTTCGTGCGAGCTGCCGACGACGGTCCAGTGCACGGCCGACATGTTGTCGTTCAAGGGCTATCTGCACCGCTTCCTGGCCCAGACCACGCTGGTGGCGCCCTTTATCCACAGCACAATTATGCCGGTGCTGCGCACGTCGGCCGCGGCCGCGGCCAAGAACTGCAACCCGGACGGCACCTGCGGCTTCCGCTGGACCACGTCGTCGTACGATGGCCTGACCGGCGCCGGCCAGCAGATGAATGCGCTGGGCGCCATGATGAGCCTGTTGATCGACGACCAAACCGTCGTCCCGCCCGTGACCAACGCCACCGGCGGCACGAGCAAGGGCAATGCCGCTGCCGGCGGCAATCCCAACGTGGTGATGCCCGAGAGGCCCATCACCACGGGCGACCGCGCCGGCGCCAGCATCCTGACCGTGCTGGTCGTGGCCGGCATGGTGATGATGCTGCTGTGGATGAGCACCGGCGAGACCGAAGGCTTCCGCTTGGGACCCATGGCCATGAGCAAGGGCAAGGGCATGTTGGGCTGAGAGAAGACAGCCTGGCCCCCCCCCCAATCACACGCAGTTGCATCGGCCTGCTCCTCTCTCTCCCCGCAGAGTACGGAATAGCTGCCCGCGAACAAGAAAAGAACATCCTGTCTTTTTGTTTTTGATATTCTTTTTTTGCCTTTTTTTTTCCCCCAAAGAAAAGGGTTCTTTGGAGAAGTTCTCTTTGGATTGGACTCCTTGGGTCCTAAAGGTGCCCGAGGCCGGAGTTTTTGGACAGGACAGGTTCACACATTTTGGGTCATATTTTTTTTGTCTCCTTAGTTTTTTCCTTCATTCTTTTTTTTTTCTGGCTTTCTTAACATTTTTGTACACAATTTGTCGACGTCGGGTTCCCTCTACGGCTGCCAATGTCGTTTTCCTTTTTCTTCTTTCTTCGTTTGTTGCGGTCGCCTAATTTCACTATTTCCTGTTTGTCAAAACTCTCTTCTGGGAAAGACTGTGCCGAATAGATCGGACTTTGGGCTTCTGTTTTTGTATCTTTTTTTTTTTGCATTATCGCGTCTGTCGCAAAAGATGACAAAATAAAACCAATCATTGCATTGCCTTTACAAACAGCACCGTCCCCGATCGACATCATTATCATCGGTTCTGACCTGATCCTTCTAGCACAATCTAGCGACGTTCTTCCATCGGAGCCGGCGCCGGCCCTACATTTTGAGCGACCTCCCGCCGGATCTGGATGATTCCGGGCCCGGTCGGCAGAGGTTCCCAGCCGGCGGCTGCAGCTTCGGCGGTCGATGGCCGCCGGCCGGCTTCGATGGACGTCACGGTGCCTTGGCGAAGACCCAGGTAGGCATCGCGGTCGAGAACGGCTGCTGCCGTGTCTGGGTTGGACGCGGTGAAGGGGTCTGGAGCTCCGTGCTGCTGCTGTTCGCTGTTGCTGTCGCTGCCACTGCTGGCGCCATTGCTGCTTCCGCCAGCCACTCCGGCCACGGCGGCGCCCACTCCGGCAACGGCAGCGGCCATGCGCCGCAAGTGGGTGTAGCTGTACGAGCGCGGAGGAGACGATGGCATAGAAGCTGCTGTTGCTGCTGTTGCTGGCAGCACCAGGGAAGTCGAGGAGGACGAGGACGAGGACGGCGAAGATGAAGGCGAAGACGGACCTGGCAGTGGCCCTGATAATGGCAGTCCTGACACGGACGATGCTGTCGACGGGCGTGTGGACCCGCTGCGGCTGCCGCTGCTTCCAAGAGAGAAAAACGGAGGTCTGGGCCGTGGCAACGGAGGCAGTGCAGCAGTGGCAGAAGCTGCTGCTGTCGTTTCCGCTGCCGCTGCTGCTGCCGCTGCCGCTGCTGCCGCCGCCGCCGCATGTCGTTGCGAGATTGCCTCCAGGCTGATGCTTCTGTTGCTTCTACTGCCACTGCCGACATGGGCGCTGCTTTTGGGGTTGGGGTGAGTGGCGCCGTCTCCTGCGCGTCTCGGACGGCCTCGGCCGGGAGACGACTGGCTGCGGCTGTTCTGGCGACGGCGATTGACGTGCCAGCTCCGGCTGCGCGCGTGGCTGACCACAAACGAGTGCAGCGACGTCCTGGGAGAGGAGCGCGAAGTTGTGGTCAGGACTGCCGTGTCGGGCATCACCGGCGGCGGCGGCGGCGGCGGCGGTAGTGGTAGAGGCAGTGGCGGCACTAGAGACTGTGGAGGAGCTTTTCTTGCGAGCGCTGTCATTGTCGTTGTCGTTGTGGCCGCTGCTGCTGCTGCTGCTTCTGTTTCCTTGAGGATGGACGCTTTTTCAAAGTCCTCGGCTGTGCATGTCTCGCTGTTGCGCCGGGGCACAGAAGCTGGGAGGCTTAAATATCCACGCCTGTCGCCATCGTCTCCGCAATCCTCGCTTTTGCACATGCCGTGGCCATCGCCCTCTCCCTCACCACCATCACGCCGTCGAATGACACTCTCAACATCGCTGCCGCCACCGTCGGCGCTGAGGCTGCGCTGCCGCCGCCGCCTGCCTGACGTGACGGACGCTGTCGACGTTGTTGTTGTGACCGTGCTGGCATGCCCTCGGCTTGACGCCAATGCAGCATTCAGGCTGCTGTCGCGGGGATGGAAATGGTGGTAGAAGCGATTGTAGTAATCGTGCGACGCTGGAAGGCGAGAGCGGCGGACGCGTTGACGGCTTCTTCCACGTGTAGCAGTGATTCCGTCGTCGTCGCTGTCATAGCCGTCGGTGCCGTCGCCGCCGTCGCCGCCGCCGTCATTGCCATTGTCGCCGCTGCCGTCGTTGCCGCCATCGTCGTCGTCGACACCCACGCCAGACGGAGTTGTGTGACGACGCACTCGGTATAGTTGTCTGGTTTCGGTGCGGGCAACCTTGGGCTGCTGATGGACTTGGACAATGCTGCCGCCCCCGGTTCCTGTTCCGGTTCCGGTTCCGGTTCTGGGCTCTGTTCCAGCTCTGCTGCTTGTCCCTTTCTCGTCACCGGCTCCACTTTCAACACCGCCGGCCTCTGCTCTGTTCAATGCATACGTGGACCATCTATAGTAGCGGCGGCTGTCGGGGCTCTGCTGCTGTTGGCGAAGCAGCAGAGAATTGGGCAGCAGACGGAAAAAGACGGGACGCAGCGTTGGCAAGCAGGAACATACAATAGCGCAGCAGAGCTCGCCGATGGACCACAGGGCCGTGGCCACATTGGCATAGGTCTCATCGCCGTTGAGGTTGAGATAGGTAATGCGGATGACGGAAATCGTGCAGGTGAAGAAGCCAAGCCCGAAGATGCCAATCAGGGACAGCCGATGCGACAGCGGAAGGTTGAGGCGCCACAGCACAGGAACAGGCAGGGCAAAAATAATGACTGGAAGTTAGTATCATTATATCTAAGCAACAGCAGGCACCAAACAGCTAAAAAAAAAAGACACGCCTCCCTCAGAGCATGGTGGTGTCGGCCGTATTATTCGGCGCATC
>JADHKP010000065.1:167614-189918 GCA_019925385.1 Raffaelea deltoideospora | reverse complement strand
TCTCTCTCTCTCTCTCTCTCTCTCTCTCTCTCTCTCTCTCTCTCTCTCTCTCTCTCTCTCTCTCTCTCTCTCTCTCTCTCTCTCTCTCTCTCTCTCTCTCTCTCTCTCTTTCTCTCTCTCTCTCTCTCTCTCTCTCTTCTTTTTGTTTTTTTTTTTTTTTTCGCTTCCCCTAACTCCACACAGCATTTGGGTCTTCCTCCTCCTCGCCGTCGAAGCCATGCGCATGTACCGCACCAACCCGACGCTGGCCATCCTGCGGTGGAACGTGCCGACGTGGACGGCGCCGCTGGCGCTGGCGTTTGTCGTGTGGGCGCTGATTCCACGCACCAGTTTTCTGGGCCACCTGTGCGGCCTCGCCGTCGGCTACCTCTGCGGGCTCGGCTATCTCAAGTTTCTCGTGCCGCCCGAGACGGCGCTGCGCTGGATCGAGGGCCGGCTGAACCTGCTGGGCCGGCTGCCGCACTACGTCAGCGTCGACCAGAAGACATACGGTCGCTTCGGCGTGCTGCCCACCGTGTCGCCAGGGCCCAGTACGGCAGCCCCGGCCATTGGGCTGGTCGGGTCGACTCAACGTCTGGGCCCGTAGACCCCAATCAAGCGGCACAACGGAGCGCCATCCTGTGTGCGTGCTCTGGGCATTGCAAAGTGTTGCAAAGTGTGTTACGCTGGTGTGCTGTTATATGGCAGCGGCATTGTGCATTGGTGACATGAGTGTCGTTTTGTTACGGGCTTTGTGCATGGGTGACATGAATGTCGTTACGAGCTTTGTGCATTGATGGCAGTTGTTACGAGCTTTGTGCATTGATGGCAGCTGTTACGAGCTTTGTGCATTGGAGACATGGCTGTCGTTGTTATGGGCTTTTGTATTTTATTCTTTTTTACAATCCAGGCGCGTGGCGTTGGCGTTGCTGCGACGATGGTTCTTAATGGACATGTTGATTTGTGAGGTTGTTTCGAGTCTGACGAGTGTTTGAGTGTCAATATATGGGAAGTGTGATGACCCACGTATGCTGTTATCAGGTATGCTCGTATCGGAATAGGGGTCGCGACCCACTAAAACACGCTAAAGAAGTTCCCACGTATCATGGTAAGGATAGGAGCAGCTGCCTGCTTTCTGGAGCTTCACCTCACTTTGCAAGCGACGAGGTCCTCGTGCCAACGCCGTACGATGCCATCTTTATTGAGTAAGTTTAGCGTCTTGTTCTTCTTTCTTTCTTTCTTCTTTCTTCTTTCAATTTTTCTTTTGTTTTCCTTTGTTTTTGAGTGACTCCTCTCTAACGCTCGCCAGGCTATCTCGATCGGCTGCGACGAGATCGTCGGCTGCTGCAGGCGCCGCCGTATCTCTCGCTGCTCTGCATTCTTGTGGGCGTGGTGTCTCTGCTGGTGCTGCCGCTGGACGCGTACTCGCGGCGGACGTACATTTCGGAGAATGCGCTGCTTCCGGGGCAGGTGCACACGTATTTTGGCGGCAGCGACCAGAACGTGTTCCGGGCGTACCGGCACGAGGTGGCGGCGCTGGTGGGCCGGCCGGGGCGCGAGGTCAACGACCGGCTGGAGGCCATTCTGGCGGCGGTGGGCCTCAAGGTGAGCCGGCAGGCGTTTGCCTACGGCGAGGAGGGCGAGCAGGGCAATCGAACTACGGCGGCCGCCACGGCAGCCACGGCAGCCACGGCGGCGACGGCGGCGACGGCGGGCGAAAACCTGTATGCGATCCTGCAGGCGCCGCGCGGCGACGCGACGGAGGCGCTGGTGCTGGTGGCGCCGTGGCGCAGCGTGCAGGGGGCGGCCAACGTGCAGGGGGTGGCGCTGGCGCTGTCGCTGGCGCGCTACTTTCGGCGCTGGTCGCTGTGGTCCAAGGACATTATTTTTCTGTTTCCGCCCGACAGCCTGGCCGGGCCGCAGGCCTGGGTCGACGCCTACCACGACGCGCACGACGGGCGCCACGTCAGCGCGCTGCCGCGCAAGTCGGGCGCGCTGCAGGGCGCCGTGGCGCTGGACTACACGCGGGCCGGAATGCCGGCCGGGAACACGGACGTGCCGCCGAGCGGGCTGGGCGATGACGGCGGCAACGGCGACAGCACCTTCTCGGCCGTGCACATTGTGTACGACGGCGTCAACGGCCAGCTGCCCAACCTCGACCTCATCAACTCCGTCGTCGCCATTGCTGGCGGCCAGATGGGCGTCGGCGTGGCCCTGCAGGAGATGTGGCACCACAGCGACGACTATGCCGCCCGCCTGCGCACCATGCTGCGCGGCATGCTGCGCCAGGGCCTCGGCGCTGCCACCGGCGCCCACAGCGCCTTTATGGCCTACCACGTCGACGCCATCACCCTGCAGCCCTACATGGCCATGGCGCCGGTGCCCGGCTCTGGTTCCGGCTCGGGGTCCGGCTCGGACTCCGTCCGCTTTGTGCCCACCGGCTGGCACCAGGACGAAATGGCCATGGGCCGCATCCTCGAGGGCTCCTTCCGCAGCCTCAACAACCTGCTCGAGCACCTGCACCAGAGCTTCTTCTTCTACCTGCTCATGGGCCGCGAACGCTTCGTCAGCATCGGCACCTACCTGCCCAGCGCCATGCTGGTCGCCGCAAACTTTACCATCATGGCCATTGCCCTCTGGGTCAAGAGCGGCCAGCCGGGCCAGGCCGAGGGCAGCCCGTCTGGACAGCCCAGCAAGCATGGCCAGTCTGGGCAGCCCAGCAAGCATGGCCAGTCTGAGCAGCCCAGCAAGCATGGCCAGTCTGGGCAGCCCAGCAAGCATGGCCAGGCCGAAGGCAGCCCGGAATCGTCCTCCGCCTCCACCTCCGTCCCCACCGCCGAACGCGACCTCTTCTTGCCCCTGGCCGTCGTGGCTGTCTTCCAAGCCCTCGGCATGGTGCCGCTGTACCTATTCAACCACATCCCAGCCTGGGTGAGTTTTTTGGTCTACACGCTATGCCCTCCATTCTTCCCCCACTGACTCTCCTGCAGCTCCTGACGCCCGCCTTTTACGTCTTCTTCGTGGCCAACGCCGCCCTGCCACACGTGCTGGCCCGCGTGCTGACGGCATGGTACGCCCCGTCGGCGCAGCAGTTCCAGCTGATCAAGTCGTTCTCGCTGCTGCTGCTCGGCATGTTCCTGTCGTCGCTGGCCACGCTCAACTTCTCGCTGGCCTTTCTCGTCGGCCTGCTGGCCAGCCCGCTCTCCTTCATGGAGCCGTGGCCGCTTGCGCCGCTGCGCCGCCGCGCCGCCACTCTGCTGCTCAACCTGCTGGCCCCGCCCGCCGTGCTGGTCCTCTGCTGCGCCGCCTGGCGCCTCGACGTCGCCGCCGCCCTGCGCATGGCCGCCTTTGGCTGGAACGTCTGGGGCATGTACACCGCCGTCGTCATCTGGTGCGTCTGGTGGCCCGCCTGGCTCGTCGGCTCCGTCCTGGTGCTGGGCCAGCCGGGTGAGCCGAGAGTCGGCGCCAAAAGCAAAGCAGCATAGCAGGGGGGGAGGGTGGTTGCGAACAAGCAGTAGAGCGACGAATTGCCACGGACAGCATCATTTCAGGATTCGGGATAATTAAAAGGCCCATGGGAGGCATACGGAAAGGAAAAAGGGTACTCTTGCAGGTGTACAAAGCAGTTGCAAGAGAGGTACAAAGCATAGTTGCAAGCACAGTGCTACGGTAAAAATGCTCTTTTATTTGGTAATCATGAGGACACGCGCCATATTAATTTATACAAGAGATCTCTTTCGGCAGTGGCTCTACGGCTTTCCTCTCCCTCTCTCCGCAGCTCCACGCCTCCCTCCCTCTCTGCTTCCCGCACTCCCACCCCCCTTCATACCGCCCACAGGTCCTGGCCCGTCCGCTCAATCCAGTTGCCCAGCTCGTTGACACTGGTTCCCCAGTCGGCCAGGCGCTCGCGCATGTTGGCAATCTGCTTCATGTCCAGCACCTTGGGCTGCACCCAGTTGATGTGGGCCACCTCGTCGACCTGGTCGATGGTGCCGCGCAGCAGGCCCAGGCTGAGCGCCTTCATGACCAGGTGCTCGATCTCGTCCGGCTGCACGCGCGTCTCCTGCGCAATCGTGGCAAACGACATGGCGCGCGCGTGCGGCGGCCGCCGGAACACCGCCTCCGTCAGCGCCGCCAGGTAGATCTTCTGGCGCAGCTGGCTGCTGTGCTTGGCCAGCAGCGCGTTGCCGGCAATGTGCCCGGCCAGCCGCTCGTACGCGCGCAGGTCGCCGCGGTTGAAGGCAAAGAGCAGCTCGCGCAGCCACCCGTGGTCCTCGCCGCCCTCGCCCTCGCCCTCGTCTGCCGGCTCCGCCAGCGCGTCCAGGATCGGGTGCAGCAGCAGCTCGCCAAAGTTGTAGATGGTCGTCGACGCCAGCGCCGCAATGCTCAGCTTGTATGCCCGGTCGTGGCGCTCGTCCGCGTCCAGCGACGCCACGTCCACGCACGCCAGGTACAGCAGCGCATTGCGGTAGTACAGCGCAAAGTCCCGCTTCGCCTGGTAGTACAGCGCGTTGGCGTCGTAGAACGCCGCCCGCACCACGTTCTCCACCGCGTCAAACGCGTCCAGCTTCTTCTCCGCCTGGTCCAGGTCCGCCCGCGCCCCCTCAAAGTCCTGCAGCTGCAGCTTCACCCGCGCAACCGCAATCTTGCCAAACACAAACGCCTCCTGCGAGTCCTCGTGGTCCACCCGCTTGGCCACCGACTCGAAAAACGCCAGCCGCTCCTGGTCATCTGCAAGGCTGTTAGAAGGAAACAAAAACAAAAGACAAAAGACAAAAGACAAAAGACAAAAGACAAAAGACAAAAGACAACAGACAAAAAACAACAGACAAAAAAAACAAGCCCAGTCCGCCACTGGCAGCCACAGCCACCATGGCCACCACAGCCAGCACTGCCAACACCACCAACGCCACGCACACACACACACACACACACACACAACTTACCCGAACATGCCTCGGCCGCCTTCAACGCCAAGTCCACATACTTGAGCTGGTTGAGCTTGTCCGCACACTTTTGCGTCAGCACCTTGAAAAATGCTAGACGCAGCGGCCGGCTCGACTCAACCTCAAACAGCTCAAGCAACGCCTCCGTCAGCTGGTGCCACAGCTTGCGCTCCCACAAATTCTCAATCTCAATAATGGCCCCTTGCAGCTCCGGCGCCGCCGCATCGCGCTGCTCGTCGAAAAAATCGGCCAACGCCTCGGCGTTCATCGCGCTGGTTGGGCGTCGAAAACGGGGAGACAGAGAAGAAGAAAAAAAGAAAAGAAGAAAAGAAGAAACGAAGAAACGAAGAAACGAAGAAACGAAGAAAAAAGAAAGAAAGAAAAGAAAAGGAAAAAAAAGCAAGCAGTATCGGAGAGAGTGGTCAAGTAGCAGTCGTTGTATTAATTCTTTTCTGGCTGTATCAGAAAAGCGTCTCAACACAAACAATAAAGGATTCCTCTCAGAGAGGACGTTGAGAGAGCTCCTGCTGTCAGCTTGGTAGGTTTTGCCCTCCAACGCGGCTCGAATGCAGCCTGGGGGGCCGCATTGCTATGGAAGGTACGCAAAAATAGTTTATCCGAATTGGCAAGCAAAGGCTGCTCCCCATCAGCTTTCGCTATAGTCACGTGGAACGTCTCACGCTAGGAGCACCCAATTCACTCACAATTGACCCAATGGGAGCCGAAGCATTTGTGCTTTTGCCCGGCGCATCGACAGAAAAAGCACTGGCAAAACAGATAAACGGAAAACAAGTCGGTGCAAGCTCGCCAATCGATCGCAGCAACGAGTTGATCGCTCTGTCAGCTCCTTTTTTTTTGTCTTTCTTTTTCCTTTGCCTGTTTTTGTTTTTGTTTTTGCTTTCCCATACAATGCCGTCGCTTCCCGCTGCACTGCGGTCTTCGGGCAAAATCGCCCGGACACTCTTCCAGCAGCAGCAACACCAACACCGGCTGATCTCCGACTTAACCATAACACGCACCGGCAAGCCCATCATTCGCGTTCAGGGTGGGAGGTGAGCGCAGAGCGGAGCTTTCTTTTCTTTTTCTTTTTTGTTTTTGCCGGGCCTGTCTGTTTGTCCGTGTTCGGCTGGGCCGGAGGCTAACCTTGTCGTCTTCTGTTTCTAGATCGTCTCTCGGAGGTACGGGCCAGCCACAGCCATGCTTTGCCATTTTTTTCAAATGCCTTTATGGATCGAAAGATTAGGCCGTTGCGCCTCAGAATGGATTGCTAAGACGCGCTTATCTCTAAACAGGTCACACTGCCACCGTGTTCGGCGCCACGGGTGCTCTCGGACGCTATATCGTCAACCGACTGGGTGCGTTTTTGATCTGGCTCGGCTGTGGTGGCATACAATGGCTTTTTATTTGCTAAATCTGACATTGGAATCGCAGCACGGCAAGGATGCACGGTCGTCGTTCCTTTCCGCGAGGAGATGGCCAAACGGCATCTTAAGGTGTCGGGCGACCTAGGCCGGGTGGTTTTCATGGTATGAGCTGCTTTCGACCCGTTTCTGCTCTTCACATAATACGAGGAGACGATTTGACAATGGTTGCTTTTGTTCCTGTAGGAGTACGATCTGCGAAACACAGCCTCTATCGAGGAAAGCGTCCGGCACTCTGACGTTGTGTACAACCTGGTGGGGCGCAACTATCCAACAAAGTATGTACTTGGAGCAGCCAGGATGCTGCGGGGTGGGAAGGCGTGAGATTGTGAGCGTGGGATGACGAGAGTGTGAGCGTGGGAACGTGAGCGTGAGAGCGTGAGAGCGTGAGAGCGTGGGCGTGGGAGTGTGAGCGTGAGAGTGGTGAGAGCATTTACCATCATTTTCGTCCTCGCCGTGCTAATCTCGCGTTCGCAGGAACTTCTCGCTTGACGATGTGCACGTGGAGGGTGCCGAGCGCATTGCAGAGGCTGTGGCCAAGTACGACGTCGACCGCTTTATTCACGTCTCGTCGTACAATGCCGATGTGCAGTCGCCGTCCGAGTTCTTTGCCAGCAAGGGCCGTGGCGAGGCGGTCGTGCGCGACATCTTCCCGGAAACCACAATTGTGCGGCCAGCACCCATGTTTGGCTTTGAAGACAACTTGCTGCTGCGCCTGGCCGGCGTCTACAACCTCTTTACGGCCAACAACATGCAAGAGCGGTATTGGCCCGTCCATGTACGTTGTGTTTTTTTGTTCTCTTTTTGTTTCCTTGGAATCGTTCTTATTTCTTGCCATCTTCCTTTCTCCTGCTGTCTCCTGTCTCCGCTAACACAATAACCCAGGTCATCGATGTCGGCGAGGCTCTTGAGCTGATGCTGTTCGACGACAATACGGCCGGTCAGACATTTGAGCTGTACGGCCCCAAGAACTACTCGACGGCCGAGATCGCCGAGATGGTGGACCGCGAGATCTACAAGAAGCGGCGACACATCAACGTGCCCAAGTTTCTGCTGAAGCCGGCCGCCACACTGCTCAACCGCGTGCTGTGGTGGCCAGTGCTGTCGGGCGAGGACGTCGAGCGCGAGTTCATTGACCAGGTCATTGATGAGTCGGCCAAGACGTTCAAGGATCTGGGCATCACCCCCGGCGAGATCAGCAACTACATGTATCACTATCTGGTACGTTCTCCCGCCAGCCTCTCTTGCTTTTTTTTTATTGTTTTAGTCTCCATACCTCGCTTGTGTTCCTGCTTCTCCGTTTCTCCCATCTTGCTTCTTCCGCTCGTTTCTGCCTTCTCGGCCGCATGGCAGATGACAGCTAACTCTCTCCCAGCAAGGATATCGCCCCTCGACTGTCTACGATCTTCCGCCAACGACAGAGGCAGAGAGGAGAGAGGAGCGAAAGTATCTGCACGTTTTGGACGACCAGTAGAGACGGCGTTGGGTCTTTGCTCCCTCTTTTCAGCTGACTTTTTTTTTGGATTGATATCCCGAGTTCACTCTCGGGTGATGGGATGCCAAAGACTGTGTATATTTGGATTCTATAAAACAATGGAATTGCATCACGTTCTAGCTGTAGACCCTTTGTGTCTGTGTCTGTATCACAGCTGTTTAGAAAGCTTGTTTCGATCCGTAAGAAATAAGAATTGGGTGCCAAGCCCGGTCTGTTCTTCCCTCATCTTTTCTTCTTGTTTTGTATTATTTTTTCAAATTTTGTTTTTCTTCTCTGCTCTCACCAAACACACATTATCACACATATATGACTGCCTGGATTGGCTTGTTTTTCTGTTCGATCCACACCTCTCCTTTAAAGCAGCAAAAACACAATGGTCAACACGAGTAAGCGTCCTTCCTTTATGAAGTAAAATACGACAGCAAACAAAAGGAAGCAAAAAGGAACGCAGCGGCCACGGAGAGATTATTTTAGTGACACAAATAAAAAAAAAAAACGTACAGCAGCGGGTATTCGCTGGTCGTCACCGACCCAACTACTAATCCGCCGATCGAAGGTTTGACTAGGGGAGAGCGGACGGGATCCCGTATTTTCCTTCGTCTATGGCCGTACGTGGAAGACAATGTCCTTAAGCCTGCTTATATCTTAAAGTGCTAAAGAAAACATCTCTCACCACAAGAGTATCATATCCATACTCGTAGGAGGACAGCCCAGAGTGGATAACACGACTCCCTTTCCATCACATGCCTCAAAGGTGGCCGTAACCATTGGGCTGCCTTATACTGTAGAGCAATACAAAATCCACTCAGCGAGAACAATTCTACCTTATTGCATCTAACATTGGTGGATCAGTAGAGCAGTTGCACGTGAGGAGACAAACACAGAAGATAATCCCAAGCATTACACGCAGAGCTCAGCGGGCGGTGATAATTTTTTAGTGACAGACTTGGAAATTTTTAGTGGCAAATTTTCAGGCTGTCATCTCACACGCCGCCCTTTACCATCCCATCCTCACTTTTTGGGGTGAAAAGGAAAAATCCACAAGCCACGCCGGCACGCAGGAGCATCTGCATGCTTTTTGAATGCACAACACAGTTTGATGTCTTTGATGTCTTTGAGCAACAGGTTTGTTTCTTTTGAGTGTCTCAGCCATGGCAGCAGCCGCCGAAAGCGACGACGAACTGTATGACTTTTCATGCCCTTTCTGTAAATTGGCTCTTCTCTGCTGGGTTCCCTTTTTGCTTGTCGTTCTCTCTGGCGCACATGCAGGCACATATATGCGCATGTGCCTTCGTGACTGGCTGGCAAGCTGACAACCTCCAAAAAAACGTAGGGAGCTGTCTTCATCTACTCTGGATGCGCTGCGCTCGTTCTATGCCGAGCGTGATGAGCACGCCCGCCGGTTTGCCGATCTTCAGTCGGCAGCCGAGGCCAGGGCGGCTGGCCAGCTAGATGGCCAGAGTGAGCTTGGGCCGGCACCGCCGGCAGGCGACGGCGGAGCGCTGCTGTCCATGAGTGCCTTTACCGAGGACTGGAACGAGTCTCAGTTTTGGGTGAGTTGAGGTATATGGGCACGAAGAGAGAAGAGCGCGGAAAAGGGCGGGGGGGGGGGTAGGGTATAAATAAAGGGAAAGTCATGGCTGGCATGGCGGGCCTGGCTGGCTTCTGGAAGGGACGGCATCTGACTTTCCTATCTTTTTTTCCAGTACTCTGACGAGACGGCCAATCTGCTGGCGCGTCATCTGCTTGCCGGCACCGATGCGTCGTCGACAGTTGCTGTTGTCTCAGCTCCGAGTGTTTTCGTTGCGCTGAAGAATCTCGTCGTAAGTCCCGTTTGAGGGCCTCGCCCTCTTCTAGCCATATATATCTCAGTCTAGTCGCTTCTCTCTCTCTCTCTCCCTCTCTCTCTTCTTTTCCATCCTTTGTCCGTTCCACCTGCTCACTTCTCAGGCTGGAACTCCCCAAGATCAGCGTCCCCGTCTTGTGCTCTTGGAGCACGACAACCGCTTTGCTGTCTTTGGCTCTGAATTTGTCGCCTACGACTATCGCGAGCCCATCAAACTGCCACGTATGGTATATCCCCGTTGTCTGTCCTTTTGCTAGGCCGGCCGTAAGAAATGGGAGAGGGAGAAAGGAGGACGAAAAGCCCAGGCCCAGCAAAAGAGGAGGTTTGCTAACAGTTTTGATTAGCAAGTCTTCGCGGTTGTGTAGACCGGATCATCTGTGACCCGCCCTTTTTGAGCGAAGACTGCCAGACCAAAGGTTTGCTTGTTTCTGTGTTTCTGTTCTCGCTGTGTCATCTCTACCCCCCCAAAAGAAGAAAAGGCTCGCGAACTGACCAGATCCACACCAGCTGCTCTCACCGTCCGGTGGCTCGGCAGGCCCGACAGCAGCGGAAGCAGTAAGGCTGGTGCTACCAGTCAGTCGGCGTCCCCGTCTTGCCGTGTCGTCGTCTGCACGGGCGAGCGCATGGCCAGCCTGATCGAGTCAAAGCTGTACCGTGCCCAAGGCGTGCGCACGACGACATTTGAGCCGCAGCACGCCCACGGCCTCAGCAACGAATTTTACTGCTATGCCAATTTCGAGTGTGAAGATTGGCAGTGGCGGGCAGACAACAAGTTACCAGAGTGAACAAGGGGTGCAAGGCAAGGCGCAAAGTGCAAAGTGCAAAGAGCAAATATAGAAAGAAGGAATTAGAACACAGAGGCAAGGATGGCGTGAAAGGAATCATGACGAAGCGGCAGCCTTGACGAAAAAAACCCCAAAAGTCATTCAGGAGGGCAAAGATGACGGAGAGGCGACGAAGAAGGCCAAAAAAAATCTGGAAAACCCAGGAAATCAAAGGCGTGATTTTTTTTTGGTAGACTATGAAATCCTACAAACCAACGGCTGGGATTGTTCTTTTCTATTCTCCTCATAAAGTATTCAGTGTTTTCTCGAGGCATCCCCTTCCTCCCATAAGCTATTGGCGTAGCTTCCAAGAGGCCGTTCTTCTCAGCTCCCTTTTCTGTTTGGGGGAGATTGGAACCAAAAATGAATTCCTCGCTAATGTAGACGTAAACAAAACAATACATGCATCTTATGGCATATCCAACCATTTCACGGCGGGGGCCGGCCAATCAACAATATCCACAAACAGCCCAGGAGACCCAGATCAGCAGCCAGCCTCTGTCCTCTGTCAAACATTGTATCCGCTATCACAGCCAGCCTCTGTCCTCTGTCCAACATTGTCTCCACTATCACAACCGCCGCCTCACCCTCATTGTCCTCCTCTTCGTCCTTGTCCTCGTTCTCGTAGTCGTCGTCGCCGCCGCTACCAACGGCCATTCTTCTTCTTCTTTCCACACCTATGCCAATGACCGGATAATGTAAAACAGCAGATAGGCGTTGGCACCGAGGACTTCGGAGTTGGAGGCCAGCTCCACCCGGTGGTCGTTGAAGGCAAACCACTGGTCGCCGACGCGGCAGTACGACACGTAGTGGCCGGTGTCGATCTCGCCCACGTGCACCACCACGCTCAGCAGGTCGTACATGCACGACCGGTTGAGCTCGTAGTTTTCGCGGGTGTCGCTGCTGCTGGCGCCGCCGCTGCCACCGGAGCCATTGCTGCTGCTGCCGCGGCCACGGTTCGTGTAAGGCAACATGTTAAGCTGCAGGGGAAACTCGACCGGCGTGTTGACCTTGGCCGCCTTATCGTGCCGACCGGTCTTGTACTCGAAGCGCTGTGGCGGGTTAGCGGAAGGCGCGGACATGGGAACTCGGAAGTCACCCGCAAAATAGAGAAGTGGAAAAAAAAAAAAAAAAAAAAAAAAAAAATACCTTCAATTGAATGGACAGAACATTGGGCAGAGACTTGATCGAGGTCTGGCGACGTGCCATGCGGGTCGAGCTGCAGTTGTGGCAGCGGTATTCGCACTTGTCAGACTTGATGTATTCCTCGTCGAGACACTGCTGCAGGGTGAGCTTTGCGGGTGGCGGCGGCACCGGGCCATTGGCGCCGGCGCCGCCGGCCGATGCTGCTGCTGCTGCGGCGGCGGCGGCGGCGGCCGTTGCCTTCTTGTGGCGGCGGGTCAAGCTCTCGAGCCCGAGACTGAGGTCGAGAAAGGACTGCACCTGGTTGGTGACGCCGTGGCACTGCTGGCAGGTGGTGGTGCTCTGCAGCTTGCCGTAGAAGGTCTGGTGGATGATGCAGGTGCACGAGTGCTCGCTGCCGTGCTCGGGCTTCTTGCCGTCGCCGTTGCGCTCGTGCAGCTCCTCGGCCAGGAACTGGAAGAACTCGTGGGCGTCCTGCTCCTTGGTGGTGACCAGGTTGGCAAAGGCCTTCTTTTCCGAGATCCAGAAGCTCGACAGGATGTTGGCGGCCGTGTAGCCGTGCGTGGTCTCCTGGCCGTAGAACTCCTGGAAGACGTCGTCCATGGCGCAGCTGAGGCAGTGCGGCGAGTCGCACAGCGCGCTCTGGTGGCCGTCGCTCAGGTAAAAATTGCGCAGCAGCGGGTTGTGCAGGAAGCACTGCAGAATCACGTTTTGATAACACGTCGCCCCGGCGTTGTAGATGCCGCGCAGGCCGCTCGCCCGGCACGACGCCAGCATTGTGTTCGACGCAATGTACCGGGGGTCGTCTTTGAGCGAGTCCGAGAACAGCTCGTCGTGTTTGCGCTTGCGGTTGGCTGCTGTGGTCAGCATTCAGCAGGCCGAGTTCCTCTCTCTCCCTTTCTCGCCACCTGATTGCCACAACCACCGTTCCTTTGTCCCTCCACTTACTGGAAAACGAGCCAGTGCCGATCTTGCGCAGCCGCAGCTCCTCGAGCGTTGGGTCATAGACAAAGTCGTCGCACATGTGGCAGTACAGAGTGCCACATCTCGACTCGACATCTGCGAGGGGGGGTCAGCTTTCCGCACTGCACTCTAGCTGCCAGTCCACACTCCACACTCCTGCCTCTCTCTCCTCTCTCCCCGCGCTCTCCCCGCTCTCTCCCCGCTCCTTTTCGTTTTTTTTTTGTTTCTTTTCACTCTCTGCGCTCTCCCCAACGCCCCTCTCTCGTTTCGGCTGTCTCGCCGTCCCACATACAGAATCGGTGGTTCCTCTTCTGGCCATGCTTGCCAATGTCTTCCGGCACGAGGTTGATGGGACACTGGAGACAAAGGTAGTTCGGCGTCAGGGTCGTAAGGGGTTGTCCGTCGGCAGACTTGGACGTCTGCGGCACAATGGGTGGCTGGTCGAAGATCTTGCGCAGGATGATTTTGTAGTGGTAGATGGAAGTGTTGATCGTTTCCTGCCCTTGGCCGAAGAGACGCTGCACATGTTCTGTTGTGGTGGGAGCAACAAGGAAAGACGGGCAGAGTTAGTTTATGTGCTTCTGAACAA
This sequence comes from Raffaelea deltoideospora, assembly GCA_019925385.1. Lineage (NCBI taxonomy): Eukaryota > Fungi > Ascomycota > Sordariomycetes > Ophiostomatales > Ophiostomataceae > Raffaelea > Raffaelea deltoideospora. The sequence continues at coordinate 176,712 of JADHKP010000065.1, read as the reverse complement.
GGGCTCCGAACAACAATGCAGCCTCGTTTCTTCTGGGCAGCGACCCCCTTCTTCGTGCGCCGTTCCCACTGATACGGTTCTCCTTTGCTACCTCCACCGCCCACCCAGCTATATTTGACGTACCGCAGCCATACCTGGGCATGCCAGGCACAGGAGACTTTAGATTGACCGTCTTGGGCGACGACGGAGTGGTCGGTCGTGTAGACATGATGTCTGAACGGGCAGGGGAAGAGAAACAGCTCTCGCTTGGAGATGCAAAAAAACGAGAGAACGAAAAGAAGAGCGTGAAAGGTTGAAAAAAAAGGGGAAAGGGGCTCTCCACGGCCGGGGCACAATCGATTCGATTTGGCCTTCCTTGGCCAGCCTTGCCCTCTGGATTTCTTCTTAGCCCAGCACACACCCGCTGCCTCTTTTTTTTGTTTGTTTGTTTGTCGTCCCGTCTAGCGCCCGTTGCCTCTTTGCTCCGCTCAACTTCAATCCCGCATATAGTGTTTCTAGGAGAAACAGCCGTCACTGCCCGATGTCGTTGAGGACCGGACAGGGAGGATAAGTCGGAACAGTCGCTTCTCGGTGGCCGTTCGAAGCTATGGGGGTTTTTTAGATTACTCGTATTATTTTTAGAGGGGGTGTGAGGTTAGGGAGTGGAATGGTCTCTGTGGCTGGCTGACAGGCCCAATAGTTAGTCAGACAAGGTTGACTCCAACCACACAACAATTAAAAAATATAAAAAAATAAAAAATCAAGCCCCAAACAGTACATGCCACGGACCTCAAGGTCTATCTTTCTCTTTTTGCTTGTTTTTTTCCAGGCTTGGGCTTCTCCTTTGTTTGCTTCGAATTCTCTTCTTGCCGTCCACACATCCGACAAGAACGAGGCAGATGCCAACCCACCAAAAAGCAATTTGGGTTTGACTGTCCCGAGTCCAAGCTCTCTCGCCTCTCAATGCCAGGTGCCGTTTTTTGTTATGGGGACCGCTACAGCAATGCTGATTTGCTGGAGTGGCGTCGAGCATGCTCGTGATTCGCCGAATCTTTTACTTTTATGAATTGGGTCATTGGTCACGTTCAGCCTCTGGAAGTGGGCTCTTCAGCACAGAGTGATTAAATATCTCCGCTAACGTTCAGTTGACTCTTGCCGCTGAGCCGGCTAGTCTAATGGCTGAAAATCCTCGCTCTCTGGTCATCTGTTCCTCGGCGCCGTTCTGCTCGTCTGCACTTCAGGACGACACAAATCGGCAGCAGTACTCAAGGACAGATCAGACGAAAGGAAGACTTTAGTTCTCTCTCTCTCTCTCTCTCCCGCTCGCCAATCCGAGCACAGGCTGGCCGGCTCTTGGATGCAAAGTTGCTGATGCTAGCTCTCGGATGGGCAGCCGCTATCTCTTGGATTTTTAGCGTCTTTTCTCACTGAAGCCTTAGCAGAAGAGGGGGCGGCGGGCTGGAGGAGAGAGCTCAGCCAACCTCGGCTGGCGGCTGCCGCCTCGTTTGCGTCATTCTGCTACCATCTTTGACGATTGTTAATGCGTGCCGCCGCAACGTTCGTTAATACCAAAGACAGGCCGGGCGAAGAGAAGTTTGATTAACTTTTACTGTGGAATGTTCTTACTTTTTGTCCTGTGAAAAACCCGCCCCGAGCTCGGAAGCACATCCCAAGAGAATTTCTGAGCACACAAATACACTCCGACCTCCGAATCACATCCCAGAAAGACTCTCAGGTTTCGATACAAAAAAACCACAGACATATAATTGCGCAGATCGGGGGGGAGGGTACAGCAGCAGAGCAGCACACGACCGAATGCGGATGCAAGCACGCCGCCCGCGCTGCATGTCCTGTTCGACCGGTTTGGTCTTGTCTGCCGGGCCGAAACACTCGAGTCTTGGCTGCCCGAGCCTTGCTCGCCTGGCGTATTACAGCCTCGCACACGCACACCATCGGCCAACACAGATTGCTGGCCGCTTGGACTGTCAACGTCCTCTACATCGGCTGCATCGGCCACATCTCCGGCAGCCACGGACGCTTCAGCAGCATCCTGCCTTTAGAATGGCCAGCCAGCTAGTTCCGCTGCCCGAGGTCGAGCGGCTCAGCCCGCGCTGTGTTCGCATTCTGGGCGGCAACCCCGGCAAGTTCACGCTGCAGGGCACCAACACGTATCTGGTCGGGACGGGTCGGCAGCGGCTGCTGATCGACACGGGCGAGGGAATGGCTTCGTGGGCGGCGGCGCTGTCGCGCACGCTGGCGGCCGAGGGAGCCACGCTGGCGGCGGTCCTGGTCACGCACTGGCACCCGGACCACGTCGGGGGCATCGACCAAGCGCGCCAGCTCGTGCCCGGCGTGCCCGTCTACCAAAACCAGACCGACCAGGGCGGCGACGCAGACGCGGCGGGACATGCAGCCCGAGGAGCCGCCGAGGCGCGGCCGTCGTCGCCGGACGCCACGTCCATCCGGGATATTGCAGACGGCCAGGTGTTTGGCGTCGAGGGCGCCACGCTGCGTGCCGTGCACACGCCGGGCCACACCACCAACCACATGGTCTTTGTGCTGGCCGAGGAAAACGCCGTGTTTGCCGGCGACAACGTGCTGGGCCAGGGCACGGCCGTCTTTGAAGACCTGGCCGTCTATCTGCAGAGCCTCTCCCGCATGCGGTCGCTGTACACCGACGGCAGCGAGAAAAGCCTGTCGCGGCGCCTCTATCCGGGCCACGGCCCCGTGGTCGACGACGGGCCGGCCAAGATTGCCGAGTACATTCAGCACCGGCAGCAGCGCGAGGACCAGGTGGTGCGGCTGCTGATGCGGCAACCACAAGACGCGGCAGCCCGGGCATCGCCGGCACCGCCGTCATCGTCGTCCTCGCCGGCCTCTGTCCCCCCGGCGCCCCCCTCGTCCGCTTGGACGGCCAGGGCGCTCGTCGAGGTCATCTACGCCGACGTGCGCAGAGACCTGCACCCGGCCGCCGAGAAAGGAGTAAGACAGATTCTGGCCAAGCTGGAGCAGGAAGGCAAGGTCGTCCGGGAGGGAAATGCATATCGGCTTCGAGCCCGCTCGCCGCTGTAACCTGAACCGGCGTGAGAAAAGTGAAGAGACGCGCCAGGATGGTCAAGCATTTGTCTCAGTAGACAATGTGTCAATGCCACGTTGTCTCGCAGGTTGAAACACAGGCTATTGCTCAGATAGTATGCAACGTGATCTGAAAACCCGTTTGAACAGTCTTCCCATTCCCCCTTCCTTCTCACCCAGCTAGATTCTTTGTGTGTGTGTGTGTGTGTATTTGATGTCTTGCCCGCCGTCATCACTGACATACCCCGTCATCACTGACATACCGCTCACCCGCCAAACTTTTTGGACAATACCTTATGATAGCTCTAGCATGTACTGGAAGACTAGCTAGAGCTCATACTCAGAGCCTTGCTTTGGTTGTAGACCCCAGTCTGCTTGACAACAAACCTACGCTTAAGCAGTGGCAGTCAGGTAGAAAAATGATACCCGCGGCTAAAGCCCCTGCCTAGCTCCAAAGGGGAGAGAAAAGAAAGAAGAAGAAAGGAGAAGAGGGAGCAAGGCTGACTAGTCACACCTATACCCCTGTTTGCAAAATACCGGCCAAAGAATGAGGAGAAGCCTTTGCGTCACCGGAAACCGAACAGAGACAAGTCCCCAGCACTAGCCAGTTCTTTGAAATTTGGATGGGAGCCCTGTACGCCGTGCTACTTCGTGGACTGCCAGTGGCAATCTTTTACGTGCGGCTGTGAATATTCCGATGAGAGGTACTAATATGGACAGGCCAGCTACCAGATAATCTGTGTACAAATACGGATTACTTTGGTCGAGTTCCGGAAAGGCCTGGTGAGATGGGCAGGCTGCGGAGACAGCTGGTGGCAAATGCCAGATCTGAGACCAGATCAGATAGATCGGCCCAACATGACTTTTCGTCGGAGCTGGCGGAGCAATGGCGAGTCACACGGCTGCTATGTTATGTGTGAAAGCAGCGGATGTCTCGGGCCGTGCCGGCATCATCGAGCAGAAACGGCCCCAGCATTTTACTCGTATACGATAGAGTCAAAGGACAAATCGAGCAAATGGCTACCTCTTACGGGCGGGAGAGGCGGAGTGAGGCTGTCGTGCGGCTGAAGGACTGAACGCGAGTCAAGCGACAGCACTGATATTATGTCCTCTTAAGAAGCAGGGTAGTTTCATTTACAAGTAGGCCTACTTGACGGCATTGTCTCATCTTCGGTGTAAGTCGGGCAAGCTGTTCTCTGAAGTGCATCTGACTCTACAAACACGCCCCACGCCCATGCTCTCTCAATAGAAGGTGTCTTGACGAGAGCTGCCACGTCTTGGTTGCAGTGACGGTCTGTGCTAGTAGCTGCCGTAAATAATAAAAAATACTAACACCACAGCTTCATGGCAGAGCCAATCGGACTGGTCAAATTTAGTATGACAGAAAGTGGAAGTATGCTTAAAAGTAAACAAACAAACAAAAAAGGCCGCATGGCTCAGTAGGCCGGCTCAAAACACCAAAACTTAAATCGTGTACGACGGATCATGCACTTGGGGTGGAAGTGAATATGTGAGTCGTCCACGTATAAAGCATTTCGTACTCCCACGAGGAGTACTCTGAAAGGAGCCCATTCCCGCAATACCATTCTGTATATGAGCCCTTTCAGCATTGCACCACAGATACAACTCTCTCGTACGAGTATTCCATACAACGTGAATTTTTCGCTTAAAGAAATCAAAGAATTCTTGCGGAAGGCTCGGGAGGCACCACAGGAGGCTCGCTGGCGAGACAGGGGTCATGCGTTTTGCTCGTATGACTGTGTCTCTTTAAAAGTCACCGTAGGATAATACCATAAGACGTGTGAAGTCTGGTATCATGCGTTGTACTATTACTTTCCATTACCCAAATGCGGCATTACAGAGCCGCCAACGGCATGAAAGGCGAGTCATAATACCCAACACACCGCAGTACGAGTACTGCGTATAACTCGTAGTTTTCAATCCGACAAATTGCCTTATGGGTAGCGTAAGTAGAAATGATTTTTTTTTTCACTCAAGTGGAGCACCCAAGAGCAGAAAGAAATCCACTCTGACGTAGTCGGTCTTTAAATGAACGTTATGTCCGCGCCAACCTAGACCAAAGCCGGGTACTTCCTTCTGACCAGTGGACACAAGGCCACAAGTGTGGGTACTCCGTACAGTGTACGAATTCGTCTAACTATCCATAAGACACAATTACCTACGGAGCCTCTACGGAGCAATTCGGAGAATGGAAACAAATGAAAAGGCAAGAGAAGGCGAACGGAAAGAAGATAAATGAAAAAGAGAGGTCACTAAAAAGGGCCAGCTGCAGTGCAAAGCAAAAATGCCCCATAGTCCTCTGTACTGCTGGCCCTCTGCAAGACTGGTCCAAATTTATGACTGTTAATACGTGGAAAATGTTCCCGTGCTATGTTTTGAGAACACAACCATAAACGTCGGCAAAGCGCGAGCGCGGAGTCCGAGTTGCCGGCGGCGCCAAGGATTGCCTTAGCCTGCGGCATAGGTCTTATGCACACAAGTACGGAGTACATGGTTCAGCGCTTTGGTCGTTTGAGCCACATGCACAATTGCTAACTCCTTCTTATCCCGCACGCCGCCCATTTTTGCTTTCTCCCCCCCCCCAAAAGACGCTACTGCTCTGCACAATCCTGCAGCGTGGCATTCTCCCACCTCCATGCATAAAACCCTATTTGCACGACGCCGTATACCGTGCACGATGCCATTCACACTTTCCTCTGCATTTTGGTCGCAAAAGACGGTGCACGGTTGCTTGTGCTGTTGGCCATGCGGGATGCACGGGGCTTACTCCGTAACCGTTTTATTTCCCTCCTCTGAGAACGAAGTCAAATGTCAGCAGCCCAAGCTGCAGCCCATTGCGGAGCACGTCGTACGAGTACGTCGAGGGTTTTGCCGTGGATTGCCTACGCTGTTAGCAGGTGTTGCGTATGCAGCAAGACAAAGTCATAAACTGCTTGGCAAAACATTACGAGTATATTGCGAATTCGATACGGAGAGACGTGTTTTGTCTTTGCTAAATAGCTGCCTGGAGAGAAAAAGACGAGGCGCTCTTATCCATATACGAAGATGACGAAGCTTTCTTTCTTGAATCATTGCCGCCTACGAGTACGCGTAGAGCCTCGTAGTATTGTTGTTCCGTATTACTCTGTACTCGTAATAAGGAGTAATAATACGGAGTACGATATATTATCAGCCTTTGTTTGCCAACCCAAACAGTGTGAAGTTGGGCCAGGAGAAAACGCTCCAGCGCCGCTGTTGAATTGTTTCAACGTCTGCTGATTTATCGCTTCCGTCCCTGCCGGCGAGAAAGTGGTGGGTGACTATGAACGATGGTGTACAGAGAAGGTGGGCAAAATAGTACCCCAGAGTGGGCAGGTTTTTGTTTCATTGAAAGAGAAAAAGAGAGGAGGTGCCAAAACACCACCTAGGAGACGCACGAGACCGCAACCTAAGTGTAAACGCCCGATGCAAGTTCTCTGGTCCCCAGCCTGCCCTCGCTTGTTCGCGCTTTACGACGTACTACGAAAGTACGATGTGATGCTACGAGTAAGGATACGGAGCCGTTCTCCGTACTGGTTCGCACAATGTAGAACAGTAATACGCCGTACGGAATGGTACGACTATCCATAGAACGGAGCACGGAGTGATACGTCGTAGCAAAGCCAAACTGATAAACGATCGCCCGGCCCACCCGTCCCCAACCTCGTCTGTTCTTGGGGGCTCCTCCCTTCCACAGGGGTCCGGAATCGCGTCGTCGCATCGGTTTTTTTGCCCACGCTAGTACACCGCAGAAACGGCCCATGACCCAATTCAAATTTTTTTTTTTCTTTTTTGGTTAAACTCTTGTATTTCTCAGCAGCTTTTGTCGTGGTGCTCTCACCATTGGCCGCCGTTCCTTCAAGCAATACAACTATCCATACGGAGTACTCGTACAACCACTCATAACGGCAAGTTGCGGCCGCCGGTGTTTTCTGTGCATATTGGGCCCGAAATGCCGAAGGCAAGGGATGCTTCAGTGTTCACGAGCCACTTGAGAACTGCAATAAATCGCTTGTCTTCTTTCACGATGTGCTCCGTCCAACATGCTTGTCCTTATGGCGTACATCGTACATGTATAACTCTGTGCATCACGGTCGTGTATACAGAAATGTTTGTACAAAGCGCTCTACTCTCGGCGCTTTGTTCTTGTGTACTCCGTAGAGCCGTATCATCGTCGGGTTTTGGGTCTCTGCTGTGAGTGCGATGCAAAATTTCGTATAAAGCCATGCTAAAGGCTATGTGAATAATTAGCCCCACTTGAAGTCGACTTCATCGAGATCGCCAGTGCAAGGCCAAGAAATACAAAGAATAAAGTACAGCGACACAGTGCAGTACGATATTACGAGTCGTACGACGCTCCTGGCCTACGTCGCACAAAGTACAAAGTACAAAAAACAAAGTAAAGTTGCTGGCAGAGTTGCACAGCAACAAAGTCCATTTTTTCCTGCCGTCTTCTGTTCTACAAAGGAGCATCCTTAATATGGAGACTCGTACAGTGTAAGTAAGAGCGTCCTCCTACTCGTAGAAAATCTTTATTTTTCCCAGCTTCGTTTCTCTCATCCTCGGCGGCCCCATTTTTCAGCGAGTCCAAGCGCCGGGACCTTTCACAAATGTACGGAGTAATATGGAGTGCAGAGTACGACGTTTGGATATTACTCCGTATTATTTCGTAGTCGTCGCTTCAGATCCAGCGCGCCACTGACGTATGTGTCAGGTTTGCAAGTGTCTTTTGTGTTGCGGGAGCAGAAGGATGTTGGCTTGGCATCTCAGTCGTGATCTGGCTTGCCTGCAAACAGTCTTTTCTTGGTAATATCCTTACTCCGTACGAATATGAGACCCTGTTCTCTTTATGCCATAAGCCGCTTATAAGCCGCTTTATGTTTTGTACACCACGATTTGCCTAGGCCTCGCCTTAGTCATGTCAGTGCCCCCCCGACACCGCTTGGTCTGAAAGCATAAAGGGCGTGGTGATCGAGTCCTCCGCCGTATCGGCATTGCTACATTCTACTTCGTACAATGTGCTCCGTGATGCACCGCAGGGGAAAAAAAGGCAGTGAAGAAGTGTTATTGTGATATGCTGCGAGTACGAGTATGATTCAGCTCACTGGCGCTAAGCCTGTGCTTGAAAGGCTTGCAGACAACGTCATACTGTGTAGACTGTGTGGAGAATGCGACTGCCGCTGCTGGCAAAGCTCTCCGTAATTACGGAGTAATATGGATATTACTCCCATGCTGAGAAAACCAACGGCTACGACGACTGGGTTTCTGCGCCCATACTCTTGTGTACACTGTACGGAGTCCCTCGCAGATATTGTCATCAGCAAAGGTGAACCAGTACGTAGATACAACGTGCTGAAAGACATGGGGCATTACTCTAGTTTTAGTGGAGTACGACGTAATACGCAAAGGCTCCACCGCTAAACTGACAGAAAGCCACAGAACTTTTGTTCGGCATGCTCGGATGTCATTCCACGGCTCAACTACGACAACGGGACCCAGCAGAGACGAATATTATCACATCGCACTAGTTTCGTTTTGTTTGAACGACCAGCCATCACGGCGCCCGGAGTACGACCTACGGAGCATTGCTGTTGTTATTCCTGCTGCCTGTCCACGGGGTACACGTACGAGTACGGAGTAATACGTCGTAATATATCCTGCTCGCGCCCATATTTGTGCCCAAACTCTATTCTGTGGCGACGGTTCTTACTTTTCTTTACACCGTACTTTGTTGAAAGACATCTCTTACACATGGCGGGATCTGCCAGGATGACAGCACCCCGGGTGGTCTGACTCAAGACAACCAAAAAACAGGCAAAGAGGCAAAATTCCCGTAAGGCGCCGGAGCACGGAGCTCTTGTTACCAGGGGGGGAGCAGAAGAGAAGGGAAGGAGGAAGGGGGGGGGGGGGGGGGGGGTGAAAAAAAAAAAAAAAGAAGACCCAAAAAAAAAAAAACAAACCGTGTTATTACCGCCGGCAAAACCCAACAACCAATCCATTGCCCA